>SNQN01007871.1:11536-27345 GCA_008642245.1 Bassia scoparia | reverse complement strand
AAATAACCAAACGAAATTAATACTAAAATTACAAATAGCTCAACCTAATTATTAAACTTAGAAGATGTTAAAAGTCAATTTTTAACGCTAAATCATCTCATTTTCGTGGCTTCTTAAAAAGCAAACAAAAACAGCAAGTTAAAAGGCCTCAATTGATTAAATAGGTTAATACTTAGAATTCAAAATAATTATTTAATTAACCAAATAAATTTAGACCATTACAAAAAGGATTAAAACACATTTTATTACAGAATATAATAGGAATATATTTAATTTAGGATGAATAGAATAATTTCAGAATATTAGATTGCTCTAAAACCGAATTAATGAATAAATTACTAGAAATTCCTTATTTTATTACTTAAATATTAACCAAAAATTATCCCAAATTATTTTGGGACATTCCTAAGTATTTTTAGAACATTTTAGAGCAGAAAGACGTGACAAAATGTTTGTAATTAATTAATTTCAGAATTATCAAAATTGCAGAAAACAGTTTAAGAACACTAGAGAAAATAATTGATTTGAGGCATTAACTCAATTACCCATAAAAATAAATTATACCAATAACTTAAGGAATTATTGAGGTCTAATAAAATTATTCCAACAGTAAAATAGGCACGTATTTACACTAATAAATTACAATTTACTCTATACACCAAAAACAGTTTAATTTGACTATACAAGAAATTGCATATAAATTTGCCAAATCACTAAAATCAAAATAACTGTTTCTAGATCATATCATAATAAACAAAAGTCATAAAATTATTAGACAAATTTTAATTTACACGAAATACCTAAACAGAATTTCAACTAAATTGAAATAAATCGTTTTTACGGAAAATTCAGAATAAATTATTGTAAGTCAATGAAAATCAATAGATAATTTATATATGGGAAATTCTATATGGTAGACCCCGTTTTTGCTAATTCTACGTGGTAAGCTTTTTGAAAAAAAAAATTCACAAGGTAGACCCCAACTCTTGTATAATTGACCTCCGTAATTAAATCTGTTAATAAAGTTAATTAATCGTAAGTGTGTATAAGTTGGTTATTACACTGAAATGACTAACCTGTCCTAATTATTATGTTCGTGTTCATCCTCTTCAGGTAAGAACTCACTTCGTCAGATTCATGTTATTCTGCATTAATACCCTAGATTTTTCTTTTTAATTTTTTTTAACAAGTTATTTTTCTTAGATACCATTATAATCTGCTTGATGATCAAGATTGTTGCAATGACGAGAAGAATGAAGCAACTTCAGGGAACAAAAAGAAGCAGACCGCTGAGATGAACCTAAACAAAGTTTAAATGTACCAAAATTTCCCTCCTTTAATGCTACAATTTGGTTACATGGTGTTTGCTTATGTTAATTATTTGTGAATGTTTGAAACAATTGAGGCTAAGTGGTTTGAATAGGCTAATATTTGCACATGTAAATTTTCAATGTTTGAAACAACTGAGGCTTAGTGGTTGATATCGGGTAACTGATTTGACAGAAGGAATTTGAGAGGGAGGATATGGTATAATGATTTTCTATGAATTACTTGCTGTCAGCTTGCAGTAGCTATGGCAACAAAATCTGCCTCACTAGCCAATGAGCTAAAGTCAGTGAATCTGACATGTGTTTTTCTGCAAGAGAGGTGCGCTCTTCTGGAGAAGAAACAACCGACTTCGAGATGGAGTGGTAAAGGAGTTAGACCTGACGACGATGATTTGGTAAAATGTGGTAAATGTCAGCAATTTGGGCACAATTCAAAAAAGAGGATAATTAATAGAATAAATAGAGAAAAGGGGAATTTTTAAAAGGTAATTAATTAGGGCAGGTTAGTCATTTCAGTGTAAATAACCCAACTTATAACACACTTACGGATTAATTAACTTTATTAACAGATTTATTACGAGGTCAATTATACAGAGTTGGGGTTACCTTGTGAATTTTTTTTCAAAAACTTACCACGTAGAATTAGCAAAACTGGGGTCTACCATATAGAATTCCCTTTATATATTAATATTAGATTATAAAAAGTCATGTAAATTATTAAACAATATAATTTACACGAAAATATGTGAAATAGAATTTCCAACATAAAATTGCAATAAATCGTTTTTCAGAACAAATCAGAATGAATCCCTACAATTACGAAAATTCCAAATAAATAATTATAAATTAATCTTAAATAATAAAAAGTCATGAAAATTATTATAGCAAGAATTTTCACAAAATTATATTTAAGCATATTTATACATCATAAACCGATAAAACAACAATTCCAACTTTATTAAAACCTAAAATGTTTTTTATGTTAATAAGAACAAGTAGAAAGAACAGCTAGTTACCTTGAATTAGGCAGAAATAAAACTCAGATCTCAAAGAAACCTCCAAGGAAGATTCAAGAATTGCAAAATACTCCTTGAATCAACTTGAATAAACTTCAAAAATTACCACAACTATTTTTTCTTTTTTTTAAAAAAAGGGGGCACGAATGATTAGGGAGAGGAAGAGAGTGTGTTGCTTGTGTTTGCTATTTTTTGAGGAAGAAGAAGAAGAAATGAAAATGATTTAAGTGCATAAAGAAGCATGAATTAATAGGAACAAAACAAAACACTCAAGGGTCACACTATAACGGCCAAAGGGAAGAGAAAGGGAGGGGGGTTTTGCACAATTTTAATGAGTTGATGAATGGTTAAGATATCATGGTCATTAGTAGAAATAAACAAGGTACTAAAAAAAAGATAAGAATTAGCAAAATAACTCATTCACTTTACTACTCATCACCATGCCTATTATAT
Source organism: Bassia scoparia (assembly GCA_008642245.1). Classification (NCBI taxonomy): domain Eukaryota; kingdom Viridiplantae; phylum Streptophyta; class Magnoliopsida; order Caryophyllales; family Amaranthaceae; genus Bassia; species Bassia scoparia. The sequence continues at coordinate 24,548 of SNQN01007871.1, read as the reverse complement.
AATTTTGATACTAAGTTGTACAACTAGTTTTACTAACTTGACACTAGGAGTCGGTCCAAAAATAATTACCTATAGTCATAAAACGATCATAACACAAAAATTCACGTAAACAGCAATGTAACACAATTGCACTTATTATCACAACTAATAATAATATATAATAAATAATAAATAATATATAATAATAATAATAATAATTAATAATAATTAATATAATAATAATAATAATAATAATAATAAATAATATAATATAATAATATTAAAATTAATAATTAATAATATATAAACTCAAATAAAAGCTATACTTAGAGAGAATTACTAAAAGGTGACTAACAATAATTATGTATGAGAAATTGGGGTATATATGTCGGGGTTGAGGGTGAGTCTTACAAGTCATACATGACTTTCGGTGCATCATATTTTAGTGGCTAGACCACTCCTAAACCATACAGTCGAAATGTTTTGGACACTTTTACTAAATTATTAACACTATCTAAGTACGTGTCATCTTTAGTCAAATTCTCCCAAGAGGGTCGTCACTAGAGGCATATTGGCCCGTCCCACATTAACCCTATGCATTGTTTCAAGCCAACATCTCCAAGGCTACTATACGGGAACAATGTATCAGGAACTTACAATTCCATTGCATCTAGGAAAGCTGCGGAATTGGTTAGAAGTTTGATGTTTACCATAAGATTTTAACCTCGGTAACATTGATGGAAATTCTTTATGGTAGTTGTTTTGGGAAAAGTATAATCTTCAAAAAAGGAAATATCTAGCTGTAATGAGATCATAGATGCGGCTAAGTTATGTTATTGATTAGGAAATGGTGAGACATGGTAATTATTAAAGTACCTCTTATTTTGAGTGATTGGAAATTTATACTTGGTTTTTCCGGTAAAACTCTAACACTTTGGTAAACTTATTGGATGAAAAAAGAGTATAATTAACGACTATGTTCTCATTGTATGAATGTAAGTAGATGAATAGTTTTCTGCTAAATATGTTTGATCACAATTGTAGTATTGTTGTGATCCACATCAATTAATAGATTTTCGGCAGAAGCTTTAGTTAAACTAACAATGGTCAGTAAAAACCATTTAACCAAAAGATGAAATAACACATTATTATTGCTTCTCTTTATCATTAAGTACTTGGAAAATAAATGCACATTTCAACTAAGTAACTACAAGGTTCAACAATAGAACTAATTTCCAAAATTGTTGTGTCGTGTATGGAAGCACTGCTTAGAAAATTTCCGCAACACCGAGTGTAAAGTCGAAAACAGACGCCCCAGAGTAGACACAACCTCAAGATCGTACGCTCGAACATCAAGGTTGGAGTCCTCAAGAAATTGTTCAATATCTTCCTAAGGTTTCAAGTGTTTTTTGCTAATGAATATAATATGAAAATTGGGAATAAAGATGTGAATTATGAATAATGAATCGTGAACAATATGAGTTATGTATATATAACCAACATTGTGAATAATTTATTTATAATATATACTCATAAGTATGTACCTCTAAAGATATTTTAACTCACAGAAAGATAGAAAAGAAAGGACAGATATCAAACACGCAAGGCTCGTGACTCGGGCGGGCCACCACTACCGGTGAGTGCGCAAGAGAGGAAAAAGAACAAGTTGTATTAGCCCAAACCTGGTGGAATATCCTTACCCGATTGGTAAGCGTCTATACACAAAAACAGGCCGATCGGGTCCTTGCTTGAGCCGAGAGTGACAATGCCCAATACGGCGGTCGGTATGCATTCCTCAGTCGGGTTTCTCTACTTCACATCAAAACCAATTTTTGAACCCGACGGTCATGACCACTCGATCGGGTCTCCCAAACTTACCTCTTTGGTTTTTTTCCATTCTCGCACGCTCTCTTCCTCTTCACTCTCTTTTAGCACACTTACATCGAAATGGCTTACTTAGGAGCTATCTTCGACTTGTAGTTATTCAGTTGAAATTTGCATATTTTTTTAGGTACTTACGTGAAAAAGAGAAGCAATAATAATGGTTATTCTCATTTTTAGTTAATGGTTTTTGTACTAACCATTGTTAGTTTACTAAAGCTTCTGCTGAAATCTATTAATTGATTGTGGATACAAACCAATACTACAATAGGTGATCAAACATATTAGCAGAAACTATTCATTACTTACTTATAAGATGAAGAAATAGTCGTTAATATACTCTTTTTCATCAATATAGTTGTACCAAGTGTTAGAGTTTTTACGGAAAAAACAAGTATAATTTCCAATCACAAAATAGAGTATTTTAATCGTTACAATTCTAACAAAAACACAAGTTAGCAGAATCTATGTTCTCAGGTGACAGCTAGATATTTCTTTCTTTTGAAATATATACTCTTCAAAACAACCACCATAAAAGAATTTCCATTAATGTTACGAGGTTAAGAATATGATGTTAAGCATCGAATTCAGCAATTCCATAGCTTTCCTAAATGCAATGAAATTGGTAGAGGTTCCTGATCCATTGTTTCCGTATAATAGCTGGAGATGTTAGTTTGGAAGCAATGTATGGTTATGTGGGAGGGCCCAATGTAGCTTCTTGTGACGTCCTTTTGGGAGAATTTGGACTAAAGATGACACGTTACTTAGGATTTGTCAATAATTTAGTAAGATCGTCCAAACATTGGTTGTACGGTTAGGAGTGGTTAGCACATATGATGCACCCAAAGTCGTTATGGAACTTGTAAGAAGCTACTTCACCCCGACTCTCATAATATGATTCAATATTATTTGGAATTTTATTGTCGATCCAAGTATGTTCAGTACCTAGTGCTTTTAACGTGTAACATAATTCAAATACATATATATGGTGTTTAATGTTTTGTGATTTCGTGAGAGTTTCCTCATATATGAACCCGGTCATTTGAGCAAGGTATTTTTCTGCTCTGACTTATGCGATTTTGTAACTCAATGGTCATCAGAGAGAATGAAGTTATCATTGCCTTGGTCAAGGCTATCGGAGAAGAGTCGTGTGTCAAGGTCCAACAACGAAGGTAGATGTTACCTCCATTACGAGCTTTTGAATAGTGTCAATCACCAGAAGAAGCCTAACGGTATAGCTTGTTTTTAACCCAATCAATGTTCAACACGGAACTAATCATCAGTGTCGTGAAAATTTGAGTTGTAATCCGTGTCTCCGACATCGGCGTGTAGCGATTACATACAATTACAACAAAACCACTTACGCATATTCCAGTAGAATTAAGTTATGAATTATAAAATTACAGAAAACAATTGTTAAATTAATTAAATTCTAAATAAATCGATTAAATATATTAATTAGAGTTTAATTACGAAATTAAAATTATAGAAAATCGCGAAAATTATTGATTAATTAGAAGTTTAATTGCTAATTTAAATATAGAAAATTCGCCAAAAATTTGAATTTAATAAATTTACTTCATTAGGTTTGACGCTAGCAAACAGCCTGTACCATGGCGGTGCGCCAGGGCGCCCAGTCATGGTTCTGGCGCTCTGTCAGGCCCGACCTGTACGGGGTGTTTTGCTTGGTCAAACCAGGTCTTTGCGAATTCAATAAGCGCATAAGGAGCTCTACTCCATTTCGTCGACCTTTGTCTCCTTCGACTACTCGATAGTTCACGTAGAATTTCAACAATACTCGATGTGTGATGTCTCGCACTAGTCTGGTGGGAAGTTGATCGTGGTAGGTCAAGCGTTGTCGTAAGGGGAATTGGGTGGAGTTAGTGGAGAAGTTAGTAAGGGTAGCTATGGAGTTCACTTGTTAATATGATTAGATTCTAGTAGAATGGACTTTGTTAGTATCCAGTTTTGTTATTATGATTGCTATGACACTACCATGTACTAGTACTACTATGTATTCATCTTGGAGTTGGAGCATGACTTTTAGCTGGTATTCTGGCGATGTACATTTTCAAGTTATTGTTGTTTGAGGTTGTAGATCTCTCATGTTTTGTCATCTTTCATATGTGTCTTCTTCAAGATTGTCTAGATTGCGATTTTGACTTAAAATTTAACATGTTTTCTTTCTATGTACTATTTTAGCTTTTGCGAGCTTTGTCAATTTAATTATAATGAAGTTGAATTTTGATTAATACATGCATATTTTTCCCCAATGCTTTGTATAATTTGTGTTTCTTATTCGGGTACTTATATACTTAATAGTCTAATTTTTTTTTTTCAAAAAAGTTTGACAAATATGCTATGATAATTCTTAGGTTAGGACAACTGAGGCTACAGGATCAAATTATGAGCCTACAATGGGTTATCTAATTAGTAGATTGATCGATTGTCCATCTATATAATAATAATAATATATCAACTCAAAATAAAAGCTATACTTAGAGAGAAATTACTAAAAAGGTGACATAACAATAAAATTATGTCATTGAGAAAATTCGGGGTATTATAGTCGGGGTTGAGGGTGAGTCTTCTACAAGTTCCATACATGACTTTCGGTGCATCATATTTAGTGGCTAGACCACTCCTAAACCATACAGTYGAAATGTTTTGGACGACTTTTACTAAATTATTAACACTATCTAAGTACGTGTCATCTTTAGTCCAAATTCTCCCAAGAGGGTCGTCACTAGAGGCTATATTGGGCCGTCCCACATTAACCCTATRCATTGTTTTCAAGCCAACATCTCCAAGGCTACTATACGGAAACAATGTATCAGGAACCTCTACCAATTCCATTGCATCTAGGAAAGCTGCGGAATTGGTTGAAAGTTTGATGTTTACCATAAGATTTTTAACCTCGGTAACATTGATGGAAAATTCTTTTATGGTAGTTGTTTTGGGAAGAGTATAATCTTTCAAAAAAAGGAAATATCTAGCTGTAACTGAGATCATAGATGCGGCTAAGTTATGTTATTGATTAGGAAATGGTGAGACATGGTAATTATTAAAGTACCTCTTATTTTGAGTGATTGGAAATTTATACTTGGTTTTTCCGGTAAAAACTCTAACACTTTGGTACAACTTATTGGATGAAAAAAGAGTATAATTAACGACTATGTTCTCACTTGTATGAATGTAAGTAGATGAATAGTTTTCTGCTAAATATGTTTGATCACCAATTGTAGTATTGGTTTGTGATCCACAATCAATTAATAGATTTTCRGCAGAAGCTTTAGTTAAACTAACAATGGTCAGTACAAAAACYCATTTAACCAAAAGATGAGAATAACCCATTATTATTGCTTCTCTTTATCACTTAAGTACTTGGAAAATAAATGCACATTTCAACTAAGTAACTACAAGGTTCAACAATAGAACTAATTTCCAAAATTGTTGTGTCGTGGTATGGAAGCCACTGCCTTAGAAACAATTTCCGCCAACACCGAGTGTAAAGTCGAAAACAGACGCCCCCCAAGGTAGACACAACCCTCAAGATCGTACGCTCGAACTCAAGGTTGGAGTTCCTCAAGAAATTGTTCAATACTCTTCCTAAGGCTTTCAAGTGTTTTTGCTTAAGAATAATAATATGAAAATTGGGAATAAAGATGTGAATTATGAATAATGAATCGTGAACAATATGAGTTATGTATATATAACCCAACACTTGTGAATATATTTATTTATATATATACTCATAAGTATGTACCCTCTAAAGATATTTTAACTCACGAAAGATAGAAAAGAAAAGGACAGATATCCAAACACGCAAGGCTCGTGACTCGGGCGGGCCACCCCATACCCGGTCGAGTGCGCAAGAGAGGAAAAAGAACAAGGTTGTATTAGCCACAAACCTGGTGGAATATCCCTTACCCGATTGGGTAAGCGTCATACACAAAAAACCAGGCCCGATCGGGTCCCTTGCTTGAGCCGAGAGTGACAAATGCCCAATACCCGGTCGGGTATGCATTCCCTCRGTCGRGTTTCTCTACTTCACTCAAAACCAATTTTTTGAACCCGACCGGGTCCATGACCCACTCGATCGGGTCTCCCCCAAACTTACCTCTTTGGTTTTTTCCATTCCTCGCAGCCGTCCGAGTCTTCCTCTTTTCACCCTCTTTAGCACACTTACCACATCGAACAAGGTCTTACTTAGGAGCTTCCTATCGACTGTAGTTCATTCAGTTTGAAATTTGCATATTTTTTATACTTACGTGAAAAAGAGAAGCAATAATAATGGTTATTCTCATCTTTTAGTTAAATGGGTTTTTGTACTAACATTGTTAGTTTAACTAACCTTCTGCTGAAAATTATAATGATGTGGATCACAAACCAATACTACAATAGGTGATCAAACATATTAGCAGAAACTATTCATCTACATTCATAAGATGAGAAAATAGTCGTTAATTATACCTTTTTCATCCAATAAGTTGTACCAAAGTGTTAAGTTTTACCGGAAAAAACCAAGATAAATTCCAATACTCAAAATAAGAGAGTAACTTTAATCGTACCAATTCCTAACAAAAACACAAGTTAGCAGAATCTATGTTCTCAGTGACAGCTAGATATTCTTTCTTTTGAAATATATTACTCTTCCCAAAACAACCACATAAAAGAATTTCCATAATGTTACCAGTATAGAAATATGATGTTTAAGCATCGAACCTTCACCAATTCCATAGCTTTCCTAAATGCAATGAAATTGTAGAGTTTCCTGATGCATTGTTCCGCTATAATAGCCTTGGAGATGTAGTTTGGAAACAATGTATAATGGTTAATGTGTGTAGGTGCCAATGTACTCCGTTTTGTGACGACCTTTGGAGAATGTTGGACTAAAGATGACACGTACTTAGATCTTGTCAATAATTAGTAAGACTCCAAAACATTTTGTGTACGGTTTAGGGAGTGGTCTATGCCACTAAATATGATCACACCAAAGTCTCATGGATACGTAGCAAGACTCACTTCACCCCGACTCTCATAATATAGATTCCAATATTATTGAATTTTATTGTCGATCCAAGATATCAGTACCTAGTTGCATTTTAACGGTAACATAATACCCCAAATACCATATAATATGGTGTTTAATGTATTTGTGAATTCGTGAGAGGTTCTCCATATATGAACCCGGATCATTTGAGCAAAGGTATTTTTCTGCTCTGACTTATGCCGATTTTGTGAACTCCAAATGTCAATCACGAAGAATGAAGTTTATCATTGCCTTGGTCAAGGCTAATCGGCAAGAGCGTAGTGTCAATCGGTCACAACGAAGGTAGATGTAACCTCCCATTACGAGCTTTGATATGTCAATCACCAAGAAGAAGCCTAACGATAGCCTGTGTTGTTAACCCATATCAATGCTTCAACACGGAACTAAATCATCCGGTCGAGTGAAATTGAGTTGTAATCCGTGTCTCCGACATCGCGTGTAGGCGATTACATACAATTACAAACAAAAACACATACGCATATTCCAGTAGATAATTATGAATTAAAAATTACAAAAACAATTGTTAAATTAATAAATTCTAAATAAATCGATTAAATATATTAATTAAGAAGTTAATTACGAAATTAAAATATAGATAAATGCCGGAAAAATTTAATGATTAATTAAAGTTAATTTGCTTAAATTAAAAAATAGAGAAAATCGCCAAAAATTTGAATTCAAATTAATTGACTTCGATTAGTTTGGACGCCTAGCAAAAGCAGCCTGTACCACTGGTCCCGTGCGCAGCGGCCCAGTTTCCATGGTTCTGCGCGCTGTCACGCCCACCGAGCCATGGTACGGGGTCCTTCTAGCGCCCAAACCATTCCTTTGCGAATTCAATAGCGCATAAGGAGTCTCTCATTTCGTTCGACCATTTGTCCTCCTTCGATCGTACTCCGAATGTTACGGGTAGAATTCAACAACTACTCTCCGATGTGTGGATGTCATGCCACTAGTCTGGTCGGAAGATTGGCACTCGATGTGGTCAACGGTGTCGTAAGGAGGGAATTGGGTGGTATGTGAGAGAAGTAGTAAGGGTAGCTATGTAGTTCACTTGTAATATGACATTAGATTCTAGTAAATATGACTTGTTTAGTAATCCAGTTTTTTTTATCTTAATTGCTATTCACATACCATGTACAGACTACAGTATGTCTCATCTTGAGTTGGAGCATACTATTGGCTGATTCTGGCTGATTACTAATTTCAAGTTTATTGTTGTTGAGGTTGTAGATCTACTCAGTTTTCATCTTTCTATAGTGTCTTCTTCATGATGTTTCTAATTCATTTTGACTTAAAATTAACATTTTTCTTCTATGTATATTAGCTTTTCGCAGCTTGTCAATTTAAATTATAATGAAGTTAATGAATTTGATTAATACAATGCATTTTTCCAATGCTTTGTATAATTGTGTTCGTCTATTCCGGGGTACTTATAAATATAGTCTAATTTTTTTTTTCAAAAAAGTTTGACAAATATGCTATGATAATTTTAGGAGTTGAGACACTGAGGCTACAGGCATGCAATTATGAGCCTACAATGGTTATCTATTAATAATTGATTCATTGTCCCCATCTATGTAAATAAAAAATATTTGAAGCAAAACCTGGACCATGAATCCACTCATTAGTTAATTTAGCAACCAATTTTAGGATCTTTAAAGTGCTCCCAAAAATTTTAATTGCAACATACTGTATATCGTAAACTCAGATGGTATAGTTTAAAAAGTGTGTGCATGTGGAAAAACCATCACACGAACTCATGAATACTGAAATTGAAACAAGTTGTTTGAACCCACTTATATTAGTGTTTTGAGTCATTTCTTTGCTTTCTTAGTATATTAAGCTTGAGTTTCAGTGTTAGTTAGTATTGCATGAGCATGGTAACTCTTGGCCTCTTTGATGCTTCATGGGTATTTTCTTCCCTTTTGTGCATCTTTTAGGCATCAAAATCCAAATTTTGTGTAATATTTTTTAATTTTTATTATTCAAAAGAAAAATGAAAAAAATGAAAAAAATACAAAAACATTCTAGATTTTTTTTTTTTAATTTCCCTCACTTCTCTTCCTTTAGAGTTTGTGTGTTGCTCTCATGTTTTTGCAGGTTTTGGAATCAAGCTGCTTATCACTTGAGAGCTAGCCTAGAGATTGTGTCACATATGGCTTTCGTTCATAACCTATTCGGTGAGCTCACTCCAAACTCTCTTCTTTTAATTTCTTAGTTCTTCTTGAGTCTTCTCCTTAGTTAATTAGGTGCATGTAGTGTCTTGTACTTTTTCACTTTTCTTATTTTGCTCATTTTTAGTTATTTGCATGCATGCATTTAGGTCATACCCCGATGATGATTCTTAGTGACACATGTGCTCTAAAAAAATAGAAAAAAAGATTTTCTAAAACCCATAGCACTAATTGGCTTGAATTCGGAATGGTTCTTTTATGGTTAGAATAGTCTCCCCAACTCAACCGATGCATGTGGTTTGAATAACTTGTGAGTATTTTGAGCCATTAGACCGAGAGACACATTTGAATCGGTCTCTTCCATTCATGTGTGTGTRATCTTTAATGCTTCTCCATGTGATACAACTTTTGACTTGCCTTGGTATTATTTGAGACTCCATGACATATGTGATGGGAATGATTGAAGATTTCCTTAGTTAGTTAGAGCCAAGTTAGGACTAGGTTTTTTTTCTTTTTTTCTTTCTTCTTGTCTTTCTTTTCTTTTCCACATAAATCCTCTAAGGTTGAGCCCTTTGAGCCTTGTTTTCCCTCTTCCTTGATGCTTTACGTTACGTGCCCTTAGCCGTTTGTGAGTCATTGGAGTTTTGGTTAAATGGTCCATCTTTTGGTTTGGTTTATTGAGGATGAGTATGGATTAGAGTTTTGTTTCTATCTTCTCTTGTATTAGTTTAAATAATTCCCTTGCTTATTCTCCAAACCAAAAAAAAAACATAAATTTTACAAAAAAAAATTTTAAAAAAAGGATAGAGATAAGCAAGGCAAAAATTCAAAAAATAAAATAAAATTCCATAGTTAAAAAAAATGATGAGGAATAAAAGTTCAAGGTTGGTTCTAAGTGRTTGAGTTGTACACTTTTGTATTTATTTTCCGTACTCATCCTTTGTTTTGCAAGGTTTGTTTGGTCATTTGAGTGATTTTGGTACCCAAAATTTGATAGTTGATGTTTGTCTTAGAAGGAGTTTTCTCCAATTATTAGGATTGAGCATCACATTCCCAAATGACGTCGTCTAACCCTTTATGTTACCAAGCCTACCTTTTTAGGAAACTCATGACCCTTAAATGTATGTCACTTAAGTTGAGTGTAGAAACTCGATAAGCAAGTTTGTGGAGAGTTGCTGGAGGATAAGCGCCGAGAGCTTTCCCTGAGTTTGAGTGCTTTCACCTTTGTAAACACATGAGGGACTCTAATATTGACTATTTCTCTTGCACAACTAAAGTGACCATTTGCATATGACTGAGTTTGGTTTTGGGGTGATGGGTGTAGATGGTTGTCAGTTTTAAGTTCTTGAGGTCTATGGCGGTTTGTAATTCCTTCCCTTTTCTTATTTAATTGTTTTTTTCTTTTTTCTTTCTTGACATGTGTTAATCTGAGGGGTTGTCTTACTCCCTATTGTACTTCTATGTTTATCTTTGCTTGAGACCAAACAATGCAAGTTTGGGTGGTTGACAAGTGGTTTCTGACCCACTTTAGTTAGTGTTTGAGTCATTTTCTCGTGCTTCTTAGGCATATTAGCTTAGCTTGCATGGTTTGTTAGTAATGTGTCATGGTAACTCTTTGCCTCTTGATGCTTCACGGGAGTTCTTCCCTTTGTGCATCACTTTTAGGCATTTTGGACACTTTTTGAAACCTCAGTATGCAAATCCGATATACGGCCATATATTTTTGTCTACTGTGTATTTTGATGTGATTCCACTTGTGAGTATAATGCTTATTGTTGCTTTCGCAGCAATAGTACATGATAAAAACAGAAAAGTGGGTAAAAGTTATGACGTTTTAAAGAAGCGGGGCGCACTACAAGAAGCCCCACGCCGTGGTTGTGTTCCAAAACAGACTCCTGGATTGCAGTTGTGTAAGAGCCACCGTTGTGTCTGCTTTTCCCCGACTTCTCGGCGACCATCGTTTTTATTATTTTACTCGGTTTCTTCTTGTTTGGCCCGACACTTATTGTCTTTAGGGTATTTGAGGAAGAGGAAAAAAAATTTCATTTTTTGTAACTCTCAAACCCTAACTCTTTCTTTTCTCTTCCTCCTTTCTCTTCTCCTTCTTATCTTAGATCTAGTAGTCTTCTTTTCAAATTAGTTTATTTACTCATTGTAGTTCAAGTTTATAGTTATCACTCAAGTTCAAGTAGTTAAATCATCAGACTATTGAAACCCCAAATAAGTTATTATTGTTGATTTATGTTTGTTTAGCTTTGATTATTACTTCACATGTTGTAATTATGTTTGTGAGCTTGGAATTTGTTTCCCTCATGATGTATGAGTAGTGTTAATTGTTAGTTTGTGTGTGAAGCTCATCAAGCCATGTCTGTTGAATTAGAAGTGTGCTTAATTGAGTGGTGAGTTGGTTGACTAAGCCTGGTAATTGCATTTGTGTTTTAAAGCATAAGACACTGTGTTACTACCCCTAATTTACATAGAGATTCAATGAAGTTAGAAGTAGGCTTTGCTTTTAGTTAAATAGGTTATAACTTATTGCTAGTGATTTGGCTTGCGATCAGTTTTATTGGTTGATTCCTTGACAAGATAGTTAAGGGAAACCCATACTTATAGCTATAGAACTATCCGTGATCGAAAGACTTAGAGAGTAGAATCTCCTATCTCGATCTTGAATTTTGGGATTTGCTCCAATAAGGTGTTCAGTTTAGTCACATTGCCTTGTACTTTGAGAAAAGTCTTGCAAGTTCCCAAAACTTACTCGATTTATCACTCTTTTGTCCATGATTAGTTGTTATTGGCTTGCTGGCGGAATCTCGTACACCCCTAACGTTTTTCTATCCTTGGTAAAATTCTCTCATATCATTTGTTGTTAGTCTAATCAAAAATTCAAATATCGCTTGACAACAGAATCTAGGATATGTTAATGTTTCACATAATTTCGGTAGTTCTTAAACCCATGTCTCTGTTGAGACGATCGACTTAACTTCGTCGCTGCGTACTTTTGTGTTTTGTACGCTTAGGTGTTTTCTACGAGGTGGTTGAGTTCTGCACGATCCCTATTGTCAGACCATATCACCTTATACTGGGATAGCATCGGTGCAGATGTTATTATGATTACAAAAATAAAACGAAACTATTAGTCGTACGAAAACTTGCCATAAGTGTGTACCATCCAAGTATTGAACCCTATAGAGTCATGTTGGAGGGTGAGTTTTTGGGTTAAAAGGTTTAAATAATAGATATTTTTGGGTTAAAAAGTTTACTTCGGTGAATGAATTGATTAGTGCAGTTTGAATGATATTATAAGAGTATTTAAGTTGAGCTATATGTTGTATGAAATTGATGACTAGTTGTTAGTTTWTAAATATATTACGTCATATTTAATAGAAAAGAGAATGGGGAATATAGGAAAGTGAAAGAGCAAAGCTATAGTTGGAGATGAAGAGATAAACCAGCTGAAATCGTCTATGTGTAATGGAATGTAGTTCGATTCAATAATGACTTGCAAGTTTATTGCTTYAGTTTGATTCAATGGACTGCTAGTTTGTGATTTTTTGTTTTTATTCAACTTCAATTAGTAAACACATGGTACCATCAAGTCTAATTAGTAATTACATTGTACCCTTATTATTATGTAGATATTAAAGATCTTGATACTTATTTTTTAAAGCCACTCACACAGCCTCGACAACCATCTATCAMCCATCTTGATAATTTTTGTACCTTTATTATTATGTAGATAACTAGAYGAGTTTAGCAACGAATTCCGAATGTTGATGGTGAAACTGATGGTGATTGATGAGTAGAATAGTTCGGGAAGCAAGTAGATAACTAGATATATAGACTGCAAAAAAGAAAAAAACACATCCTTCGAACATTAATTGTAACATAAATAAAACTGTAGCATTATTCCTACTATTAT
>SNQN01007870.1:19627-31538 GCA_008642245.1 Bassia scoparia | reverse complement strand
ATTCTTGGTGAGTGACCGTGTAGTATCAGCAAGTTCTAGGTTCGCATTGATTCACCTTGCACGTTCCTCTATCGCTGTGTCCGATTATTCGCGGGATCGCAATGTTCATGGTGTTTTACATGTCACGGAGGCGATTAGGATGCGTTATCAAACTTGGTGTGACTTCTTCTGGTTATGAAATGCGCTATAAAGGACCTTCAAGAGGATATTGCAAGTATGCAATGGTATATGTTTGTGATTGGGTGTTCATTATTGTGGGAGAGTTGTGTGGTTGGTTTTGTTATTTGTTGGAGATTATCAAGTAGGCCGGCTCTTTTGTCCTTGATTCTTTGTTGTCGTGTCTTACCTCTCAAATCCGCAAGTTGGGCTCACTTTCCTCGTGCATTTATAACGTTATATGCCAGTTAGGTTAGTTCGATGTATAGGTACGAAGGTTGGATCTTAGCCGTTAACAACATTTGTTTTCATCAAATTGTAGGCTTCATTTGAATGCATATTACTGGGGGAGACCTCAAGAAGTCGGGCAAACTTTTCTATGATTGTTTTCCCTTATGCAATTCTTTTTTGGAATACAATAGGTCTTTCCTTTAAGAGTTCTACTTGATGACTCTTAAGTTCCTCATAAATCGCATATTGGTTCCTCCATAGCGTATAATGCCCAGAATTAGCCTTAGGGGTTTTGTTCAAGTCAACAAGGGACTTGCTAATATGATTTGGGTTGTAGACCTATAGAGTTACATCGGTGAAGGGGCGCTTTTGTGGCTCTTTGGATCTTGGTAAAGTAGCGCAGTACAATTCGTGTGTTACGGGTAATATGAGGAAGTCAGACTTTGTCCTTTGTTCTATTGTTACTGGTAGTTGCTCCCGGTGCTGAGTGAGTTGACTTTTTTAACGATCTTTGGTCCTTTTTGTTGTCATTATTTGAATATTGGTTTGAATCTGTTCTTGATTGTTATGATCCGCATTTGTTTGGATTGGCTTTTGATGACGATCTAGTAGCGCTAGGGGACATTGGGACGTTAGTTTTTTTTTGTGTGATTTCTTTTCTTTCTTCTGACTCTATTTTATTCCTTTTTCTGTTTTTTTTTGTCCATGCTCCATTTTAGTTCTCTCCATCCGGTTTGTGATACCCAGTAAGGTTATCCGCAATGTGGGTTAGATGATAAAGAAAGATGAGGTTGTAATGAACTATGTGTTGTATCGGCTGAGGTTAGGGATTTGAATCTTGATGTGAGTGGAAGGCTGAAGGGAAAGGTTTCATTTTGGTGGAGTACTGGGAAGAAGCCTCTCTTGGATGATTCCCAATTTAAGTGTGAGTTCAGCAATTTGGAGTACTTAAAGTTAGAAAGCAGAATAATGTATTGAATGGGGTTAGAGTAATGATAAATTAAAAATTGTTATTGATAGCAAGGAATTTAATGTACATAGAGAGCTAATTTGCAGATTTAATCCTAAATCTAATGACATAGATGAATGTAAAAAAGATAGAACGGATCAAAGTTGGGAAGGGAACTCTCTGACTCGGCACTCAAGCTAACCTAACTGACTAACGCAAAGGAGAGATCCTTTCATGTCGTCCAATGTCGTAGACCTTTGCGAATGTTGGTAGGCTGAAATACTGAAGAGATCTTTGCTATCCGATGGAGACCAGAAATGAAGGTCTTGACCATCTCTCTTTAGTAGGAGCGGAGATAGGGGTGGAGCAACTCCTCCCAATCTTTTCAGAATGTTAGTCGACCTCGTTCCTCTTGCTTAAGGGATTTCAGCTTTCTCGGAAGGAGAAGATTATAGGAACCTATGAAATGTTCACTTGTATTTGCCATGATAGCATGGGGTACGACTGTCTTCTCAAGTAGCTATTTCTTTTCTCAGGAAGTGAAGAACGCACTTTCTGAATATTTGGTGTTTCCAGAAAGGGGAAACGACAATTGGAAAAAAAGGCGAGAGTCAATACTTTAAGCGCATGGGTGGTCTTAAAAGGTCCTTGACGGCGTCCATCAGTTGGCTGGAACTTGGAGTACTTGTCTTTTTCAGAGTTCTAGAGAGAATCCTTTTGGCAATGATTGTTTCATGTTATGCAATTAGTGGATTGGGGATCCAAGAGACACATACGAGGTTGGTTTTGGGTAAAAGGTGAGGTCGAATGGCTTTTTAAAATGAGCTCTCTAGCGCTTCGATTAGAAAGGAAGTGGCTCAGAGGTCAAACCTCCTTGATCTTAGCTTCAAGCTCTTGAACTTCTTGACAGTTTTGGTTTTTTCTTGTTCGGACGATGAAATGTACGAGATTTTAACGAGCCATTCTGTGGATGTTAAGGCTATGGTGGTTAGTGTAGGTTGGGATGTGAGTATTGTTTAGGTTTTGGATTTGGGTCTATAGGTCACTCTTGCAAGGGTTGAGCAGGCTCAGCTCTTATCGGCGAGGTTTCGATCCTGGTATAAAAATTAAGGAAAGATAAACACTTAGACTGTACATAGCTGTCATTAATTGAACATATGGGATTCTAGCTCAAGATGTCAGATGGCATGTCTTAATTTCATTGGTCTTTTCCTAGTATGAATCTGTTCAAGGTTGCCGCTTATTGCTCTTTCGTTTTTTTTTTTTTAATTATTTTTTTTTGCTTTTTTTGGGTTTTTATATTGTTTTTCTTTTTTGGGAGGGCCAACTGAATCTGAGTGTTATGATATGCAACGTGTCTAAGGTAGGTTAGGGTTCTATAAGGGACTAGATGGTAGGCTGCTAAAGATGGTTCACGATGTCTCGTCAGAGTTGTGGTGCCCAAAGGGGTCGAGCAATCAAACTTGTGAGATGCAGTTCTAAAAGTGAGAGTAAAGGTCTTTATGAACGCTGTCAACCTCGATGGTTTCAGTCGCAACTCTATTTGCCATACCACTCACAAGTGGTACGCAAAAAGGTGGCTTACCGATATGATTACACTAGTCTATGTTGTGGAACTAATGTCATGCCTTTTTGAAGGGACCAAGCTCATAAAACGGAGACATTCGATCTCTGTGGTCACTACATCTAAAAATGGTAGAGGTTCATCTCTAGGTCACATGAGTGGGCTATATGATAATGCAATGATGATGAACTAATATTGATCCATGCGTGCCATAGTACATGTCATGTGATTTGAACAATAGTTGTTAGAGAGGTCAGGAATCTCTAGTAAACGATTTGGCTTGAAGGGGGCCTACATTGGACACTCAGTAACACATTGGATAAGATGAGGGTACTTGTAATGTTAATGGTCAAGTTATAAAAGGGACAAAAGAACTAACAACTCTGTCTTTATTGGCTTAAGTAGAGAAGTGGAGATGCTGGGTCGGAATTTACACCACTTTGCACGTGTAAAGATGATCTAATGGTCCGGTTTAAGCGCGCAGTGGTAAACTTATAGGATAAGAGGCATATTTGGTTCACTTGTGGCTTCATCACCGGCGTGAAGTTGGAGGGTAACTAAGGAAGCTTGCCTTCAGCTTGCGAACAGCAAACTCCTAGGTAAAGCATATCTTAAGGTGGGTCTTGAGCAGATCCCATTGCCACTAATTGATGACGCAAAAAGACCTCGAGTGATGGACCCCTATGTGCCTATCTGTGTAGCGGTTTCATTGCCATGCGCAGAACTTCACACTGCTCGATTTTTTGAATGATTCGGCATATTCACGAATACCTATTTTCCGTCTGAATCTCCATATCATAACGGATGATTAATTTCCCGCCAGGCAGTGGACCACAATTTGTAAGCTCATGGAGGACCCAATTGCGAGGGAGGTCGCTTAGGGGACCTACTATCGATTGTGTTGTTCTTAAATAGTTGTAGTTATTGTTGGGTTGAGCGCAACAGACATACGCCTCTGTGAAGGTGTCGCTTGGGAGTGCGTGTTGTCGAAGTAACGGGATCGACCCAATTCTTTTGAGGGTGCCTATTAAAAGGTTAACTCACCGGAACGCGTCCGAACTTTGGAGCCAAAATACAATGACCCCACGGTCCGATCCAGTAACACAGCTTGTGCGGTTCTCGATCACTGGTGGATGATCTTTGACCCATATCGGCCCCGATTAGCGGCCTCTATTCCGTCTCATTGTAATTCCATTTAACACGATTTATTGGATGCACGCACCTTGCAATTTTCCAAGCCTTATTATGCGACTAACCCTTAAGGTTACTAAGTGGGTTCTATTATAACAAACAATGACTACCTAGCTAAAATATTGTGACCACTTGATGTAATCCAATTTTAATACGCCCTAAAAACCGGCCGTCCATAATTATCTGATCTTTATTGTGGTTGTCTTATTTCCGGCTTATTAAAGAATTTTAAAACAGGTGATTGAGGAATATTAAGGAATAAGAGATTAGAATATACAAGAATTTTTACCTTAGATCGCCCTCACTAGAAACAATAGAAAACAAAAGTTAGAAGTCAAAACTCGTTCCTGCTGCTATTAAATTTATTCAAAGAAACAACAGTAAAAAGTTTAGTTATTGATACTATAATGTGAAGGAAAGAAATAAAATAAATCACCAAATATAATAAGATAAAATGAAATCAAGTCAAATAAAATAGAATACATAAAACAACAGAAACTAACAAAAAATAAAACAAAAGAAAACAGCCCTGACATCTGGCTTTGACAAGAAAATAACTTGCAAGATTAATTTTTTAAATTTTTTTCTTAATTTTTATATCAAACTAGAATCATAAGTTCAAAAACGGATATTCACCGAACTCTTAGGTCAATTCAATGTCCTCGTAAAAAATTCGGCAAAGTTATGCTTAAAACTGGAATCGACAATCAGTGCGCGGGTCAGATGGACAAGCCATGTTGAGGCCATCAAACGCCTGTTTAACATTTTTATATAATTTTTAAAATATTAATCCGAAAAAATCGCCGGAATCTGCAGCTGTTGGATCGCTATAAAGAATAGAACACAATGTTAGAAGTCACATGGTTGTCCTATAAAACTGCTTATTTAAATACAAAGGAAAAGATTAGTAGCTGAAGAGTTAATATAAAATAGCTCTAATTATAATCCTTAACAATGACTAAAGCTGACGTGGTTGAAAGCTACAATAAAATTATACCAAAATCATTACTTATGATGCTTACATCAACTATATCTATATAAAAATGATATATTTTACCATAACTTAAAACGATGAAAATTAAATTTAATATAATAAAATTAGAAAATATGCATGACTGTGCATTGCAAACTACTCAGCCATAACATACAATGATCAAACATAAAACGCAAGCATGGGCTCGACGTGCGCACCGACAAACTACGCATACGATTACCTTTGATCAGCACCAACTATAATATAATTTGCAAAATCAAACCACAATTCAATATAGATTAATCGAGTGTACTGTATGAATGAAATTAGAGTCCTCAGAAATTATATCGAGTATGTCTCGCGGTCGAAACGGGATTTGCAAAGGCCTGTCGAATCACTTGTTTTAACGACTGTTTTTGTGAGGGACTTATCCTCTGTTTTAGCTGGAATTGTGGTGCTGTTTGAGGTCATTTTTGCAGTTTAGGGACAGATTTTCGACGGTTTAGAAGTGTAATTGATGCTTGCCTGTGTTTATGGGGCAGAAAGGGGCTGTTTTGAGGTGTTTTCGGCTTGGCGGTTTGATGCTGTTTTTTGTAAGCAAGCTTGGAGGGGTGTTTGAGAGGTTTTTTCGTGGGTTTTTCTTGATGAGGGGAGGGGTTGATTCTAGGGGTTTAGAACAGGGAGGATTAGGGTTGTAAGAGGTAGGTGTGGAAGGGTCTGAATGTTGCGTGAGTTGGGTTGTGGGGCTTTGGTGTGGTTTTGCATGGACTTATGGAATGTTGGGTTTGGCTGATTTACCTTGGGAAAGGAATAGGTGGTTTTGGTTTAGGTTAGGTTTTAATCACTTTTAGTGTTATTTTATATTTAATTTAGGGCTTGGTTTTCAAGGGTAATTGTTTTGGCTATAGGTTTATGGATATTGAGTTAAGGGAGCTGGTTTAAGGTTTATTTAACGCAATTCTCAGGCCTTTTATGATCGGACATTGACGATCGATATGTAATCATAGGATATAGGACCCTTATTTGGGGAGACATTTTTAGGTGTCTACAAGGCCAGTCACTTTATTAACTCAAAATAAATAAACATTAAATTAAACAAGAGTTATGGAAAAATCCAATCACTCCTTCCTCTCCTCTTTGCACCCGAACTTTCACCCTTAGGCTTCCTCACCCATTTGCGTCTCTTGGGTCTATCCGCCAGTGCAGCCTTCCCCTTTCCTTTTTTGTCACCTTCTAGCACTTCCTTAGGCCCAAGTCTTCTTTCAGCAACATTTGAGTCAATCCTCAAAGGAGGAGGTCGTTCAAACCTATTCCAAACTGACACCTGCTTAGGACCAAGCTTGTCCTTAGCGGAAGCAGGGGTCTCAGTAGAGTCACTARCCAATCTGTTAKTCTTAGCATGGTCCTTCTGCTCTGCACATCTTGCCTCAACACGACTCACAACATTAGTGGCATTCATCCAGACACGGTAATGTGCAGAAATCTTTTGGTCACCTCGAGCAAGTGGGGTCACCTCAAGTGTAGAATGGGATTCTAAGTACTTTTCCCACTCTATTGCATTGCCCGAATGTAAACGCTTGTCCTTAGGCCGAACCATGTCAACTGCGGGAATAAGCTGAACTTTACCGAATTGCCTCATCACCCTCGAAGGGAAATAAAAGGTTAACGTGGTCAAGCTAGCCACACGCACACATGGAGACAAATGAGTATGCACCATACTCCTGATACCCCACTAAGGGACGGTCCACCGCACGAGAATACCACAGTCAACAAGGATAAGAATCCACTCATGCTGAGATTTGTTGACATGGACCCTCTTACGGTAGAAGAATCCCTTAGCGGAATATTTGATAGGATTCTAGGGTGCCTCAATAAGGCTCAAGTGGTGCATCAGCCAAATCTGTCAAAAATAGCAGCGTATTCAATATTCAGTCATCACATCAATAAACAAGCAATAATCTTTGTATAAAATTTTCCAAATATTCGAGCAAAAATATTGTACCTGCAGCAAAACGGGGCATCTAGACAAAGGCGCATGCGCATCCTTCTTGAGGTGGTCAAGCATCACGAATAACTCCCCCGTGCACAATAGCATAGGAGTACGGCTAGCCTCGCATTGCTCAACAATAGAAATGATGCTAGCATGACCAATGTTTGGCTTGCCAGGCCATGAACGAATAAGAAGCGCGCATACAAGCAAAWCATAATTGCACGCCTATGGTAGACTCTACGGCAAGAGGCATGTTCAGTAGCAACATGGTCTACTAATGCAAGCTAGTCAATTTCCCGACCATGCACTATACGCCGTGAAATAGTTGGACTAAGTCTAAAGTATCGCTCATATTCGTCAACAAAGTAATCAGCGGTACTAGGAATACAAGGGAGACTAACAACATGCCAAGCAACAATAACACCAAGTTCCACGGGCTAATAGCAGCATAGAGAAGGTTCGTATTAAGGTTTACGTACATCAAATCAAAGAGAACATCACAATTCAGCCTTGCAAGGTCCTCCTTCTCCTGAACATCAAAGCATTGAAGCACGTCATTTAAAGTGCTAGCAAAGTCTCTCTCCATTTGATTTGTTGCAAAATTCTTTGATGTAATGAATTAAATGAAGATTAAGAAATGTAAGAGACATTTTAATGCACTCTTGAGACTGTAATGACGAATTAGGGTGAGCATAAACCCTTGTTTATAAGTAATTTGGCAGCACAAACTTTCGAAAAATAAAAAATCGAGCAAAATAAGCCACTTTTTGGGCACAATTGCACCCAACCTGGGCGTAATTACGCCTAGTTTTGGGTGATTTTGGCCGATTTTGCTTCGTTTCTTTGGTCCCAAGCACTTTGTCACACGGTTCTCGGTTCAACCTAGGTCCTTTTGTGCATTCCCAAGGGGAAACGAACCAGCATATGGCTCGGCAAAGCAACACAACCTACGCAGCAACGCAAAAGGATTAATGTCATTGTAGAAGTCTAAGCACATYCATTAAGCATTGCATATAGTTAGGAAGTTCACTTTTGCAAGTCATAGTCAAAGCTCGGCACTACAAAATGAGCTATGTCTAGAGTCATACACGAGTCTAMTCATATTTACACGCACTCGAGTCTAGGTTAGAATCGAGTCAAAGAATCGAGTCCAATAGACAAAAGTCAACAAATAAGTTTAAGAAGATCTAAGCTAAGTCTTAAWATTAACAAATGCAAATCTACGATCACCCCCCTTCCCTACTGGTGACAGGTACATCTACTGATCAAGGCACGTCGACAAGCCAAGTGAAGCCCGCACTTGCAAAGAAGAATCATCTAGTAAACTTTCAGGGAAAGAAACTACAAAAGAGGTCCTTGCGCGTACTGTGAACTAAGTCGAAAGGTTTCGGGCTACGTCGCAGAAGTCAAAGCGCCTGCTTGCTGAACCTTGTCCTGGACTAAGGTCCAAGTCCTACCCTGGTTGGGGCTCGCTCGATTGCTCACATCATCGTCATCATTAGCATCAATCATCGTCAGTCGCCCCGATGAGACCGCAACACCTACAAAAAAAAAAGGAATTCTAAATCTAGAAAAAATGGTTCCTAACCCACAAAAAGATCGAATTGACAACTTGGTGCATTTATCGGTCTCTCAGTTGGCCTTAGGAGTGTGCTCCAGCATTCAATCATCCTATCAAGTCTCACCACGCCTGCCTTAGGCCATATATTCAAGATAAACGAGACCAACATATAAGCAAAAAGTGAGCACGAAAAGGAAAAATCAACCCTAACACATTTCCCTACCTGACGAGCTTTGAGAATCGAGTTCTCAGCATGCCTAGCAATTGGAGGACTAGGCTCAATGAACTCATCAGAAGCATGGGCGGATTTTCAATTAGCAAAAAGGAATCTCTCCAAGATCATGTTCAGGTTGCACGAGCAAAATTCAAGTTAGTGGCCACACACTAACAAGCCAAAAGCAAAGAAAGGGAGTGACGAAACAAGACTAGGTAACTTGGGTCGAGGGGGCTAGTTGCCTCACCTAATAAAATGTTCATAAGCACCCCATCCTCGGGGCCGAGGAAGAGCCCGTACTCTGCTAACTCACCATGTACTCAAAATTCGCAGCAATCAGCCAAAATTAGCATATCAACATCCATCTTTGTGTCAAGAGAGCATCCTAAGGCACTACAAGCTCCCAAAACGACTATTGCTTGCCCACCACCACTCGCCATGCGTACAAACAGGCCCTCGAGGTCCCCAAAACTGACGCACCGTCTCTTTGGTCAAACTCGGAGCTCTACGTTAAACCTCCTCAGCCTTGCACTTCTCACTCGCCTCCATGGGCGCCACTCAATCTGCAAAGCAATAGAATTAAGAGTCACAGAACATCAAAAAGGACAAGCATCACAAACATAACAAAGTAAGAAAAAGATTTACTTCACTTGGGTCAAGACAGGGAAAACCCTCCTTGCCTACTAGAGTCCGGCCGATTTCCAAGATGGAGTATCCGAGGGGATCCACCGCAATTATCGTAGCCAATTGAGAGGTTTGCTTCGAGAAGACAACCTATACCAAGCCCATACGTGGAAAGTACTCATACACCTAAAACTTATAACACAACTAGCAAAGTCATGTTGACAGGCGGCAAATCAAATGCCAAACATGTAGTAAAACAAAAGCAAAGCTACCTTCGCGAGCACTCCATCAATAGCTATCCAAGTACGCGGAATTATAAGACCACCATCTCACGCAGCATGCCCACATAGAAGGATCCTAGCACGCCATAGCTCCAAACGCCCAGTCAAAGGGAGGATACCTTATAGAAAGATCCTCCCAAAGTAGGAGGGAAACACAACTCATTTACTCCCCCTGCCCTTATCAGGACACAAAGAAGTATTGAGGATCACCAGAATGAAGATCCTAGCTGACTGCTCATCTGTGGTACCCGCCAGCTCAAGACCCTCCATGAGGACACTTTGTGACACCCGCTTGTCTCCACCCTCTACTCGTAATCGGGGAAAAATAGGGCCTAGCAAGTCATCCAAATGAGGATTGGTGACCTTGATCTCGTCATCCATGGGAACGAGCCTTTCCATGAAGGCAAGTAATGTGAGCATAGCAAAGTCCCAAGGAGTCAAGGCCATTTCCCCCCATGGGAAGTGAAAAGGTGTTTGTGCTATCCCAAAACCACTCCATCAAGTCGAACATCATGAGCCTAGGAGAAAGCGAGTATGATTGATTGGTCATGCTTAAGACGAAATCATGAAAGRCGTACTGGCCTAAGATGTGTCACACTCCTTCACGATGCTCGAGGAATTTGGCATGGAAGATGTCACCAACCGTTTTTGCGGTCCCGTACATCCGGATRTGGTAGTCACTTTGCACYAGATATGACACAAAGTTAGCTAGCAAATCACAACAAAGCAAACAAGATAAATGGAAGCAACAWACCCTTCCATTCTTTGGGCMAATGGAGATGTGATTTTCAGGGAAGCAATGTAGCTCCAAGCTATCCCAGCCATCCAACCTCCATCGGTCGTGGAATRTAGACACCTTCTTCCCTCTCCGAGTCGGCATGCTATGGGCTAAACAAGGCAAAAGCTCAGAAAACAAACGGGCATCATAACGGCTATGAATGGACATCTCGCATACAAATTAACGGCCCTCCGGGGGCTCACAGCTAGCAAACATAATCATGAACTGAATGTTATTGAGATTGTGCAGACAGTGAAGGAAGATGGAAGAGTCAAGAAGAATGTAATTGAGGTTGTGGAGTGAGATCCCAGATCTAGGGTTTATAATGAGAAGAAAGGGGGGTATTGAATAAATTGGGTGGGTAGATGAATTTAATTAGGGGGTTGGTAGTTGGGTGATCATTGATTTTGGTGGGAGTCATTAGGAAATCAGATTAACCTAATGTACATTAGGCTGATTCCTAAAATATAATTAATAAGATAATGAAAATAATTGTACGGGTAAAATTGGAATTTCACACCTAAAAACTTGCCATAAGTTGAAAACAAATAGCATGGGAAAACTATTGTTAAATTTCCGTTTTTAGAAACTAGGTCATCTAAAAAAACGGAGGAAGGTGTTTTGATTTTTTAGTATAAAAATAAATTCTATGATTAAACATTCCCCCCCCCCCCCCCCCCCTCCATTTTTCCCTTTTTCTTTCCTCTTCTTTTTTTAGTTTTTTATAAAAAACCATTACTACGTTTAATTAAAATGGAATTGAACAGATTTGGTTGTAACATATCACATTTCCGGTCTTTTCACCTTTCTTTTTTGTTTAAAAATGAATTATTATACTTCATAATAGAGAAATTAAAGGATCGATGTCACTTGATATCTCCCTTTATTTTATAAGTATTTTTTCTACTTAATAACATAACTGGTGGGAATTGAAATGAATGGATGGCATGTGACTAATTTTTTTTTGGTTTAAACATGTTAAATTATTTGTATTTTTCTTTTTTGGAAAATTGAATTTCTTCTTAAAAATACTCAATATTATTTTCACAAAATTTAAAAATTTTATTCAATATTCACTTCTCTCTATTGTGTTTTTCTTTTTTTTAAAATATTCTTTGTAATCAGTTACAAAAGACATTTTTTTTTTTTGCTTTCTCTGTATTTTTTTAGAAAACAGAAAAAATTTTCTGTTAAATTTCTACTCTCATAATTCAGGGCATACGGTGATCTAGCCAATGTCCAAATGGCGGAATATCAAAGAAAAACTAGGATCTTTCATTAAAAACTTTTAATCGTTTTAGTATGTTACATATACTTTTTTAACATCGTATAAAAATCATTATTCCCACCTATTATAAAATTATCTCATATATCATCACATAAGTCTATTATATATCAA
>SNQN01007869.1:10360-31538 GCA_008642245.1 Bassia scoparia | reverse complement strand
AATCCATTACTAAACTTAGGCATTAATTTACTCTCATTCCAAGCATTAAGGCTATTCTATATTGAGAGACAAAGTGTTGTCAAGTGATCAGGTTGAGAGTTCAATTTGCTGGGGAACTTGGTCAGGGACCAAGTTCATTTGAATCACCATATATAGTTAGTGATTGGGTAGTACTTCCATAGGTGAAAGTTGGGGATCTGTTTGTGTAGAGGCGCATAAACAGATTGATTGTATTCTTTTGTCAATCAGAGGTGATTAATAAAAGAGTGAGTGAGTGAGTGGAGGACGTAGACTTATTAGAAGTCGAACCTCGTTAAATAGTGGTGTTGTTTATTTATCGCATTTACTTTCCGCTGCTTAAGGACTGGTTCTTAATTAGTCTTAACTAATCAAAAAATTTACAATACTCAATTCACCCCCCCTCTTGAATATAATATATACTTTCAATTGGTATTAGAGSCTAACTTCTTGAAAGGGTAACACCTAGAGAAGGAAGATAAAGATGACTACTCAAGAAGTGACAAACARAAATAGAGGATAAAGGTTGTCTAAGTTAAATGGAACCAACTATCCATGGTGGAAGATTTGCATGAAGAACTTTATCATTGGCACTGACTATGAGTGCTGGATTATTGTCAAAAACGGTCCAAGGAAGGTTGCAGCCAACTCTGATGGCACAGAGAAGAAAGAAGGTGAATACATACACATCTATATATCAAAAGACTTTTAAAAAGAATGCCAAATCCATGTCTCTTCTTCTACAAGGTATTGCTGATAATGAGGTAAGCCGTATTTTAGCATGTTCTACTACTAAAGAAATATGGGAAACCCAAGAGTTAGCCTATGAAGGAACTAGTGAAGTCATGAGATCTAAGGTGGATATGCTTATGTCCAAATATGAAACCTTTGATATGAATCGAGATGATAATATTAGAGATATGTTTACTCACTTTATGTCTATTATTAATGAACTGAAATCTCTTGGAAAAAACTTCACTAGTGAAGATTTGGTCAGAAAATTCTAAGAAGTTTGACAGGTAAATGGCTGCCCAAGGTTACTACAATACAGGAAGCCAACACTACTACAAAAAAGCCTAAGAGCGAGACCGGTTGAAAATGGCCTTAGAGACCACTTTGCAACACGTTTATATTTGGCACRTTTCTTAGGTTAAGAAATCAGTTTTTTTTTTTTTTGGTTTGTTAGGTTAATATAAGAGATAGGTTATAAATTAAAACTGGTTTCTTTGCCTTGATTTAAGGAACCATTTAAAATTTAAAAATGGTTTCTTTGATACACCTAAGCAACCAGTTTTTGAAAAACTAGTTCTTATATGTAGGACAAAGAAACCAGTTTTTCAAAAACCGTTTCTTATATGTAGGAAAAGAAACCAGTTTTTCAAAAACCGATTTCTTTATGGAGGACAACAAACCAGTTTACAAAAAACGGTTTCTTAGATTATTTTTTTAAAAAAATAATTAATATGAAATTATACGCATGAAATTAATAACCTGCATGAAAATATGAAATCATACGCGTACGCGTATGAACGAAAATATACGTACATATAATTTACGTATACAAATATATGATACACATACATATAAATATACGTAGAAATATACTCATGGAAATGTTCTAAATACACAAATTCTTTCATATATTAACATAATATTTACAAAATAAAAGTTACCATTTTCATAACCAAGTACAACCAAACATACTTTTCAACCCCATTTAATGTTATATCTATACAACGATAGATATAATTCTAAGACTAAAAAAATCTATTAATTTGTACCTAAAAAAGACAAAGAACCTAAATATAGAAACTTAAATTGTCACACACGATCAAATCTCAATAGCGTCATTTGTCCCTTCTTGTTCCGTGTTCACAACTTGATTCTTCAACACATAGGTTACCAAGAGTCTTAATGTCATCAATCAAAACTTGAGAATACGTTGCTATTCCTTCAAAGTACTGCAAAATAAATAAATCTTTGAAATTAAACCTCTTTGCATACAACAATCTATAAGTACTTAACTGTAAAAAAAATGATCAAACCCATATGCACAAGTGATAGCTTTGTGTGTCAGATACAACCCACTAAAATAACTAAAACCACAGCAAGAAAAAGAATAGTAGCAGCAAGACAAATTAGATTAAAATAGAAGTTGTGTGCACCATGACCCAACAATGCTAGTGGACAACTGCAGCCACGCACACAGTAGGAGCAGCAGTACTGGAGGGTGGTGCAGCCACCATAGCAACAGCAGCAGCCCAGGCAGAGGTTGTACATAGGGAAGCAGCTTGGAAGTAGGGGATGCAGTAGCAGCTCCGCTACTACCAACAGACAACATGCAACAGCAACGCCACAACCATCAAGGCAACAACCACAGCAGCAGCAGCAAAAAGACGATTATACCTCAGATCAATCATTGCGAGCTTTAAGCCATTATCAACCCAGCAAAAATACAACAATGAAGGACATGCCAGAGGAAGCGCACAAGTACATCAAGTTTTGCAGCCCTTTAAGACCCATATTCAGCCCTTAAAACCTCTCAATATCCTTATCAGCCCACTTATTTAAACCTGATTTGAGCCCTCCATATTCAAAAATGAAAGGCCAACCCTTTTTAAATGGGTTGGGCTAGGGTTGTCAATGGCCCCCGACCCATTGAACAGGTTACAGTAACTATCCGTTAATTTCTCTTCAATAAACTCAATTTTTTATCTTAGGGTTGGGTTTATTTTTGTTTCTGCCTCCCTTTTTGATTAAATTTCCAAGTCTCACATCATTTCAGAAAATCATTTGACAGGAATCATATAATTGCAAGTCTCAGACCGCAATCAAAATTGCAAAATTAGTTTATTTCATCATAATTACAAGTTTATATCAGTTCGGAAAACTTTGATCAGTTCTCAGCTCTACTTCTCAGGTTTAGAAATTCAGTTCAAGTTTACATATTTAGGTTTAATTAATGTCATTTAATAGCATGTCAAGTTCGAGTTCATGTTAATAAATAGCAAGTCTCAGATTACACATTTATACAAGTTCAGATTCAAGTTTGTAAAAGTTCATGTTCAGATTGCACATTTACGCACAGAATACACATTATACTAAATCAGATCAAATATGCATACTAAAGCAGAGTATGGAATGGAGTGACAGAAGTCCAATTTTCAATTTATTTGAGCCTTTCGTGACAATTTGAGCTTTAGGGAAATAACAACAAATATAAGCAGCAGTTCCACAGAGCTTATACATTGAAGTTCACATTCAAGCAAAAAAACAAAAAAAAAAACATTAAAAGAACTCGCATATCATGTTTTCAAACAGCAACACTTCATGAACTGAATTGTTTTTTCAGCAAGTTGAGTCATGCACAAAGTCAGATACTACAAAGATATTTACCTCGGACTTGAAAGCTCTTATGGTAGATGATCCATCCAGTGTCTCTGTGAAAGATGAATATATTGGGGAACGAGAAACACTATCTAGCCCACGTAGCTCACGTGATGTGGATCTATAGTAGAACTGAATATAATACGTTAAATACAAATTCAGAAATAAAACGATGAACCAAGTTCTTGCTCAATGGTAGATGAAAATAAAATACTATTAAAAAAATTAGAGTTTTCAAGGAGCGTCCTAAACAATTAATGTACAAAAATATGCAAGTATAAATAATTTCCCTCTATCAATTTTTGTGCCAAAAGAAGCTCTTCTATCTAAAAAAACACTTATAACTTTAGTTACACAGTTATTGCTAAGAATGAAATGCTATAGTGAATTTAATGATGATTCATATGAAGATTATATAGCTAGAATAATAGACCAATTAAGATAAAACAAATTGATGACAAAAGGCTAATCTAAGGCACTTTAGTGAGTATGGATATCTCACCCTCAATGATGCTTTTGACAACTATGTTGACTACTACTAAGTATGTTCTGCTCGTAGATAAAACAAAGAAAAACCTATAAACTCCACATATTATTGGAGACAATACAAAAACAATCATGCTTAATCACTTTATTCAAACAAACWACTATAATAAGAAAGGGAATGAGACAATAGATGAAAGCAAATGGAAGGAAGCAATAGAGGCATAATTTATAACTGATGTGCCCCTTAGCAAGCAGCTATTAACTAAGAAAGTGTACTATCATCCATTCCTTTTCTATCTTTCTTCCAAAATCTCCATCAAAATGACGATAACACCATCTCCCAAAAATCAGTTGGCAAGTACTGTCACTAGCAATTTCATTTTGTTCCATCTAAACATGGAGTTGAATGTCAACAGGAATTTTAGAAACACAACATGTACAAGGATAAATAATGACTAAAACATGCTAAGAAAGGTTTCCATGTAGGCATGTCATATCATATTCTACAATGAAAACATTGTAGATCATTGAGATGACCAGGATCAGCATGGTCGTGTAAAGTAACTTAGTAACCTCAAATCATCAATTGCCTCTAAAAATCTATGAGCACTACTATTTTCTAAAGAGAATTCTGCTCATGGAGAGAAGACCACAATCAACTCCTTGTTGACAAATATACTCGGAGATACTTCATGTCTGCATCTAATATATCAGGGTTTTTTAGCACTACATAACATAAAAGCTTTTACGTTCTACAGCTTAATGATCTCTATTAGGTCATTGCTCCAATTAAGTACATATTTTTGCATGGAAATTAAGTCATGTTGATGATTAAGGAGATACCTGTAAGTTTTTGTAGATATACCAAAATGACAATATCAGAAGAAAAAGGATAACCTGCAGATATAATTTCGTAAATCAAGAGTTTAAATTGGCATTTAGTACACAAAAGGGGAACTGATCTCATATCATAACAAAGTATAACTATGATCTTAAGAAAGAATCAAAAAAAAGAAAGAAAAGGAAAGCAACAAGTTGAATAACYTGCACATATGACAAGACTATTGCAACCCCCAAGAGCCCAACAAAGTTAGCAAGGAGAATGTTGAGTATAAATGAAAGAGAATCATCTATTGTATAAAGATCAGAAGACAATCTGCAAAAGAAAGCAATCAAAGCATGTTAGGATACATTCTACATTCTACATTCTACATTCTACTTTTGGCATAGAAAACCTCTCCCCATATTTTTACAAAAGGCAACAAAATTTCACCAAACATCTTGACTTAGCAGATTTTACAAAATACAATATCAAACCGCCACTTGTTCAAATGCAAAACAAGAAAATCCCAATTTTAAATTTCAACCTAATAAAAAAAATCAATCCCAACTTCATACTAAGCAATTTGCAGCAACACACACCTTATTGAAATCAAAATCAACCCCACCATATTAAGAAACCAAAGACACAAAACCACAACTGTCAATCACAACCCAATTACAATATATATGAGAATTGCATGCATAAAATCCCAAATAATAATAAGAAAAAGCCAGAAGACTGACGAAGACCAAGAATGGCGAGAGGGCAGAGGATGACAAGGAAGACAATCAGATAAATTTGGAAAAAGACCAACAGCAAACACAATTAAGTCTCAAAGAAAATTCAGATTTTTGTAAAATACAAAGAAATAAAGAATGCTGATTACTAAATAAACTATGAATTTGTACCTAACAATGACATGCAATTGAAATTGCATAAAGAATATATAATTTCAGCACAAAAACAAATCGAAACAATGTTTAAAAGGAGAATGATGAAGTCGAAATAGCATCAAATAAAAATAAAAGAAACCATTCAATTCATTGCAAGAGCAAACTGAAATCCAAAAATGTCTAATGTCCAATTTTCATTCATTCAAAAGTGAAATTGAACTAAATAAATGTAATAAACACTCTAACTGTAAGTTTGTTGAAGCCAAATGAAGTCTTGCGAAGAAGTTGAAGTCGAATTGTGGAAGATGAAGGTCGCGAAGAAGAAGACACCAAGACTTATTAGGTTTTGTACGAATTGAAGGTTTTATGCGAATTCGATCGAACTGTAGCAAATTACGTACAATGAATTACAAGTGGAATTTGAAGTCGAATTTTCTTTTTTGACAGGAAAAATTGAAGTCGAATTGAGAGAAGAAAGTCGCGAAGAAGAAGAGAAGACCGAGAAATCAGGTTTGTGCGATTTAATGGAAGCAATGGACAATAGCTTATTAGTTATTACAATACAATTACAACTTACAAAGCGGTTTAAAAAAAAATAAAAAATTAAGGAACTTTTTATCCTAATTAAGGTAAAAAAAAATTATATATATGAAAACCAGTTTAATAATTGATATCTTACATTATTTTATTTAGCCATATTATATCTAAGGAAACCGGGTTTACAAAATCTGATATCTTTGATTAATTTAATATATATAAGGAACCGGTTTTACAAAATCTGATATCTTTGATTAATTTAATTTATATAAGAAACCGATTTTACAAAATCTGATATCTTTGATTAATTTAATTTATATAAGGAACCGGTTTTACAAAAATTGGTYCCTTCACTTTATATCTAAGGGACCAGTGGGCTTCGAAGTTTGGTTTCTTAACCTAAGAAACCAGTTAAGTGTATTAACACATGCCAAAGATATGGTTTTTTTGATCAATTTTGTAGTAGTGTCTTTTTTTTACCGGACAATTATTTCTTATCGTATTATTAATAAAAGATTACATAAAAAAACTAGATAACAAATATATCCGAAAAATTATACGAAATACTTCGTATTAGTTTAAATAAATTAAAAACTACAAGATAACTACTCTGTATACCCTAACGGAGTATCAACACTTAAAAACGTATTTATTAAAAAGAACAATGATAAGATTAAATCTCAAACATATTTAATAAAAAATATTTAACGTGCTTTTACAGATGTTTTTAATGTAGTCGTACATCGCACAGAAAATTAATCGAGTAAGACATTAATATATATACTTTCTAAAATCGTAAAAATGTGTAAATTTATGACAAAATTACACTCAAATAAATATAATAAATGTCGCATTTATCAAATATTACTACTTGTATTTTGGCTCCTTATTCATAGCCCTTAGGGCTATGTTTTGCATTTTTCTTAGGTAGGCAAAAGCTAACGAGTGTTCTCTGGACATTAGATAAGAAATAATGCACCGGTGCGTCTGTTAGCAATATCTAATAAAATAAGATTCAAGATGAAAAATTGGTCATTTGAATTAACTAATCTCATATGAGTCAAAGATATCTTTGACTTATTACTATTGTGATTATTATTTGAGATTTGCACGTTAAATTGAGCAAACTTCGTCAAATTGAGATTTATTCGTAAAATGATTTGCATTGCGGATTATTGTGGATGCAACAATTGTTCATTTTTGATGAGTTATGACTTTATATCTTCGATTAATGGCGAAATAAAATTTCGGTGCATCAGAAGTGAAGTCGTGCAACATTTGATGATGACAAACCCATGTCCTTAAATTCATTCGGCTCAATAATGTACTCGAATTAACCAAAAACTTATAGGTGGTATAGCACTCGTGCGGCGCATAGTTTTTTGATGCAAAATGAGAGTTACAACTCAAAAACAAAGAGACAAAAGAAGGAGATTAAGCTACAACAAATCTTGGGAACGAGACTTGCTGCAAGTCTTCAGCCAGAATGCGAGCTAATTCTTGCGGGACAACCGAACCATGTTCCATTCCAGTAGCTTGAGAAATGCCATAATTAGCRAGCCAGTCAGCAGCACGATTGGATTCGCGATAGCAATGACGAACATTAACAATCCAGCTTTTTTGAGCGATGAGTTCCTTGCATTGAGATACCACCTGAGAAAGATGACCATAATAGGGAGCTTCATTGTTGATTATTTGGACACATGCCGCATTATCCATACGAACGTCTACATAGAGAATTCCACATTTCCATGCTAGCTGGAGACCCTTAAAGAGGGCTATAAGCTCCGCTTGAAAAGCTGAGCAGATGCCCAAGGGGAAATAATAGTATGCAAAGCACTTCCCTGAGTAATCACGCAATAAACCCCCAACCCCCGCAGCACCTGGGCTCCCACGAGCTGCCCCATCTGTATTGAGGGCAAGCCACTCATATGGAGGTGGCACCCATCCAATGTGCGTCTCAACACGAGTGCCCTTGAGGGCAGATAATCGGCTCTGTTTGGACAAGGCATAAGATGCCTCATTAGCTTGATCAAGAATGAATTGGGCTTTATCCGCTGGGCCTGCTTCCCCTTCTCTGAAGATACGGTGGTTCCTCCACCGCCATAACCACCAAATAGCGACAGGAAAAAGATATTCCCACATGTCAGTTCCACGCGAGCTAGCACTGGTGAGGTTGCATTTAATCCAGCGCTGGAGATTATATTCTCCAAAGAAATCACCTCGACGAGCAGAGGGGCATAATCTCCTCCAAATATTAAGAGTCTCCGGGCARTCACGAAGGACATGGAGGGTTGTTTCCGCCTCCTGAAGACAAATAACACAAACCGGATTATCATGCACTTTGCGGTAAACCCGATTAACGTTACAAAGAATGCGATCATGAACCACAAGCCACAAGAAGAATTTTATTCGATTGTGCGCTGTGGCTGACCACACCACCTCCCAATGCTCATCTGGTTTCAACTCGTCCTCCTTGCGAATTATTTTAGTGGCAGATTTAATAGAAAACAACCCATTAGAAGTGCCTCGCCAATAAATCGAATCTTGCAGCGAATGATTCATGACAAGCGTGCAAGCTTGAATACGTTTAAGGACACTGAGAGGCAAGAACTCTCCCAAAACATTCCAGTCCCACCCTGTGTTGGCATTCCAAACATCCGACACCAATTGATGGTAAAGTTCCGGAGGAATTGGTTTGATGGCAACATGAAGCAGGGGCTTATTTAGAACCCAATTGTGCAGCCACAGTTTCGTCGAAGCGCCATTACCTATAGAAGTTTGCATACCAGTCCCAACAGTAGCAATATTGGCCACAACTCCTTTCCATAAATTCGAACAATTCGAAGGAGCAGTAAACATGTCAATGTCCTTGCGTCCCTTGCAATATTTATGCCGTAGGACTCTCGACCATAATGAGTGGGGTTCAGCAAGCACTCGCGAACCCAATTTTGCCAGGAACGCCGCATTGACTTGTCGCATGGATCGCATACCAAGACCACCATTATTTTTAGGTCGAAGCATAGTCTCCCAAGAGACTAAGTGCATTTTCCTGGATTCCTCCRTATCCCCCCAAATAAAATTCCTTGTCTTGTGATCAATGGCATCACAAACACCCCTAGGGATATGGGCAGTTTGCATGGAGTAAGTAGTAATACTCGAGAGAGTAGACTTAGCCAACGTCACACGACCCGCCAAGGATAAGAATTTGGACTTCCACCCACATAACCGTCGATCCACTTTTTCTGCTAGGTGCGCAAATGTGGCTTTGGTCACTCGTGAATGAAGAGCAGGCATACCAAGGTAGAACCCCAAGTCCTCAGTACTTGGAATATTCAGGGCATTACTCACAGAAGATTTCAGTTCCGGAGAGATATTCTTAGAAAAGTASACCCGGGATTTCTCAAAACTAACTTTGGCACCGGAGGCCCCACAAAACCGATGAAGTACATCGTGTATGACAGCAGCCTGAGCAATTGAAGCCTCTGCAAAGATGACAATGTCATCCGCAAAGAATAAGTTAGAAAGGAGGGGTCCTTTCTTGCTTATACGGATTGGATGCCAATGCCCAGCAAATATAGCTTCCTCAATAGCCTGATTAAGCTTTTCCATGCACATAACAAAGAGATAAGGCGACAAAGGATCACCCTGACGAATACCTCTCAAGGGTGAAAATGAATCAGTAGGTGTCCCATTCCACAACACTTGCATACGAACTGATGATACACATTCCATGATGACCTTAATCATGTCTCGTGGAAGTCGCATATCACTCAAAGTATCATGAATGAAATCCCATTGCAATCGATCATAAGCCTTTTCGAGATCAATTTTAATAGCCATATGGGCAACTTGCCCTTGCTTATGGTGCATTGAGTGCAAGACTTCCTAAAAAATCACGATATTATTAGTGATTTGTCTCCCTGGGACAAAGCTGCATTGTGTAGGGGAGATGAGAGATGGTAACACCCCTTTAAGCCGATGCACAAGAACCTTAGTGATGAGTTTATAGGCGACATTGCACAAGTAAATAGGCCAAAATTGCTTTGCATATTCAGGGGCATCCACTTTGGGGATGAGTGCGAGGTACGTATCATTAATGTTGGGTGGCAAGCCTTTGCCTTGCAACACATCAAGCACCATACGAGTCACACTTGGAGCAATAAGATGCCAAAATTTTTTATAGAACAAAGCTTGAAAGCCATCCGGCCCCGGAGCTTTAAAGGCTCCCATAAACTTGAGGGCAGTAGCTATTTCATCAGGAGTATACGGACGAGTTAAACGCTTCCATTCGTAGGTCGGAAAAAGAGGGAAGAGTTTACGAGGAAGAGTACCCCCTGCAGCATGCGGTTCATCCGTGAATAAGGAGTGGAAGTGGGTTACCACATGTTGCTTAATGAGCTCTGTATCAGTGATCCATTGGTCACCATAATCACGCAAAGCCGATATTTTACTTCTCCATCGTCGTACCACCGTCGAAAGATGAAAGAATTTGGTGTTTCGATCCCCATCCGCAATCCATTCTTGCCGAGACTTCTGAAACCACAATACTTCCTCCTGATGGAAGACATCATCCAAATTCCTTCGAAGCTTAGATTCAAGTTTGATTAAGCCACGATCATGTTTCATGGATAATTTCTTTTGAATACCACCAATTCGGGCCATGAGCATCCTTTTTTGTCGAAAGATATTATAGAAGGTGTCACGATTCCATTGTTGCAGTTTATGCGAGAAGTCATGCAAGAAGGGGACAAGAGGCTTGTCATTATCCCAATTCTCGTCCATAAAATCTTGGAATTTGTCATGAGAAATCCACGCGGCCTGGAATTTGAAGGGTTTAGAATAGGAAGCAATCGGAATGAAGCCATTGGGGGACAACAAAATAGGACAATGGTCCGATTCGATGGCAGGCAAGTTCTTGACATGTGCCTCACTGTGAGTAGCACCCCATTGCGCATTACAGAGGAACCGGTCCAGTTTAGCACTTTTTCGAGTGCTAGGAGTGAGCCCTCGAGCCCAAGTATGGGGGGCTCCAGAGGATGGAATTTCCATGAGGTTGAGACTTTCAATCCATGCATTAAATCGTTGGGCATGTCGATGGACTGCACCCCCACAACCAGATCTTTCCCAATCGTAACGAGTGTCATTGAAATCACCCCCAAGAATCCATGGATGATTATGCGTATGAGCAAAGTCCTTAAGAAAGGTCCACAAATCATGTCTTTTAATAGGGTCCGGGCTTGCATATATAGCCGTAAAGTACCATGGGACAGTATCCACGCGCGAAATTTCCACAGTCAAATGCTGTGAGCTTTTGTTGATTTCACTAATGGTAACAATATCCGGCTTCCAGTATAACTAGATACAACCAGCGAAACCTACGGCATCAACCCGTGTGTGACCATCATAGTGAATGATAGCAGCCAAAGCATCTGCCTGAGTTCCAGACATATGAGTCTCGACAAGAGCCAAAACCGTAGGTTTATGGATCCGTAAAATTTCCTTTAAGGCAGCAATAAACGGTTTACTACCAGCCCCCTGAGAATTCCATACCATAAATGATATTGGTATGGCAGTAGGATTAAGATTAGGGTAACGATTGATCATGGAAAAAGGAATTTGTGAGAGAGTGTCACAAAACGCCTCAGAGATACTCCTGTAAACGGCTCTGGTCCGCAATGGCATGGTCATCGTGAGGATGAGATCGTTGAGCATCGGTTGTGGCTCGATCCACGACATGAATTGGGCCTCCATAGAGTGGATCAGGGGGAGCATGATACCCATAAGCGGGGTCTCCATAGGATGCCCTACGCAAGACGTCCATTCTGAGGGGAGGACTCTGACGAGGACTCTTGACTCGGAGTTGAGGGGGACGAGTTGGGGTAGAGCTGACATGCGTGAGTGTGTAATTGCCACGAGAATTACGTTCCAGGGGGGTTTGGGAGGTAGAAAAATTTGTAGCTTGGGATTTGGCTTGGGTTTACTGAAGGTGTGGATCTTGGGGTTGGCTTTTAAGAGGAGTGGCAGCAGCAGAATTATTGGCTTCAAGTAGCTTAGAAACAAACTGGGAAGGAGTGGATGGTACGCGCAAGTTGGTGAGATGGTCACCCCTAGGATCTGTTTCTAAAATATGGTAGGATTCAATATGAATATCCTCAAGGTTGTTACTTGGATCCTGAATATTTTCCCCCGCAAAATTTGGTGAAGGAATTATCTCCAAATCAGGCATAGAAGCATCCTTATCCGGGGAAAGATTTCGAGTAGCATTGTCAGGGTCCTGAAAATCTTCTAAAACCGAAAAGCGTGACTTGGAAATATTATTTCCTTCCATAACAGTAGGCGATTTCAAAGGCAAAGATTTCGGATTCAAATGAGTTTGACAAGAGGGGGTTCCAGCTGGGGATTAGGGTTATGTCCCGGGTCGATAGCTTGACCCGATTTATTTTGGCCCCGGGTACGGGTAGGTTTTTTAACCAACATCCACGAACCAAAATCCTCATGCCGTTCCAGTTGAAGCACCGGTTCAATAGCAGGTACATGCCGATGCGGAGGGTCCACTACTGGTTCAGTGGGGCTAGCTTGGCGGTGCAACAGCTGTCTCTTATACACATCTAGATGTGTATAAGAGACAGGGTCGATAGCTTGACCCGATTTATTTTGGCCCCGGGTACGGGTAGGTTTTTTAACCAACATCCACGAACCAAAATCCTCATGCCGTTCCAGTTGAAGCACCGGTTCAATAGCAGGTACATGCCGATGCGGAGGGTCCACTACTGGTTCAGTGGGGCTAGCTTGGCGGTGCAACAGTGGGCAGTCCTCCTCCTTGTGGTTAATACGGCCACAATGGTAGCAAATTAAGCGTAGACCCTCATACTGGATCTTCCAAATTCGACCTCGCATCCAGAATTTTGAGAGGAGTGGTTGAGAGAGATCATTTTCGACACAAATGCGTGTGAATTGCCCTCTTGCTGCTGTTGTAGTAGTTTTATCAACTTTTAGCACTCTACCAATTTTCGAGCCAACCTTCTGCAAGAAGGCTGTATCAAAATACTCCACCGAAAGATTGGGAATCCAGACCCAAACCGTTAGGATTTTGATAGGCTCGTTATCGGGAATAAAGTTAGGGACCCAGGGTCGCATGGTAAGATAGTGATCGTCGATGAGCCACGGGCCATCCGTTAATACATGCTCATAGTCCAGTTGATTGGAGAAACGGGCAATATAGTAGGAGCACCCAATATCTATGAGTGAGACTTGCCCCTTGAGTTGCCATTTTTTGGTTAAGCGGCGAACTAGCGTCATATACCCATAATTCTTATCAAACATTCGGAGAATGAGGGAATTCCTCCATGGTTTGCGGAGGCGCTCTTTCTCTTCCTTAGAAAGGAGGATGACAGGGCATTTTGGGTCGTCAGTGACATCCAGCGGAGGGGAGTCATCATCCGAAGAATAGTCAACCGGAGTGAGGGAGGCACGCATTCAGCCCATCAGTATCATCCGTGGTTCCCTCTAATGCAGCTCTAAACGAAATAGGAGGGTTGTGCATGGGGTGCTGCGTACGTGGATGATCCTGCAATGTTTGGGTGTTGGTTTCAATGTCCATGTCCGTCGATGGGTGATCAGAGGGAGCAACATCATTGAACATGAAACTGGTGATGTTGCGTTTAGGCTTCTTATTTGATCGGAGAAGTTGATCAGTGTTGGCTTTGTTTGGTGGCGGGGGTGGATGCGGGGGGTTTTCCATTTTTTAAAATTCAGATGAGTTTTTCCTTCCCTAGTGAAGTCACATTATTAATTCTCATATCACCGAGTGTTTATGCATGTAATAACAGTTTTTAATGTAATATCAGAGGATAGTGATACATATACAAATCTTATTTGTGATCTCTACATACAACACCAATATTGAATTATAAATTGAACACATGACCCTATATTAAAAAAAGAAAAGAGAAATTTGGGAAGATTTTAATGAAAAATTAAAATTAATGGAAGTTAGGCCCCATTATCTAAACCAATGAAAAGTTTAMGACGCACTTTGTATGTGGGGGCTACATACAACTCGATCTTGTATTGACATCAGTGTTTGAAAAGGCCGTATGCACGACGACACTAGGTGATAGGGGATAAGGGCTTAATTTGACCAAGGCAAAGTGTATGAGGCTAAGCGCAAGTAAGACGCATCTAGGAGGACCATGGTGCACCAAGGTGTTTCCCAAATTTTTTTCTTCTAATTTTTCCCATGACTTCTTAGGTGCGCACCTAAGGCTAWAGAAAATYCAATCGCCTTGGTGCGCTTTACGTCTTTTTATACATCACTTGACATACATTAACTAGTCTAAAACATTTTCCTCCAGTAATYCATARGCTTAAATTTTGTCGATAAATAAGTTTCGAATTTAAAGGTGTATTGAAGAATAAAATTAAAGTACTAATGTAAATGCAATGAGTATGAATTATGATGTATCATGAATAATATAATAGATTTATTATATCATAGGGTGTTACAATAAAATTATTTAGATGAGATGGTAAGGCCATTAAATTACAAATGAGAGATTGTGGGTTTAAGTCTTGGCAAATTTGATTTTTTTATATTGTAAATGAGACTATAAGAGAAGTCGATACACACGTGACATGTTAAGTCATTGCAAGAGAAGGTGACACATGGCAGGATTCGATGCTGACAAATTTTCACCAGATTCTACCCAAACAAATCTTAAAGTTGAACATTACATGCCAGTCTATCACGCACGGTATGATAGAAGTATTGTCCAAATCTTAAACTTGAACAAATAAGTCCGTGTCTAGAAATAATTGTTGGTGTTCTAATAAGTTGTAAACTTGTATGACATTGTAAAGTTGGTGCATATGGTTTTCTAGTAATAGGATAACTTACTCCACAAGTTGGTTGTGACATTCTGACCAAGTCAAATTAGTATGAGTTATGCACTTTACTTGATGTCATTTGATGACTCATTACTCCTATTGACTCTCTTGTCTTTCCACTTACTTTGGGGGTTATGTCTCTTTATTTGTCCTAAATAATTATTCATGCTTTTGGGGGTTATGCTTTTATAAAACTCCTTGAATAATTACACATCATTGGGAGGTTATGGAATCCTAAGAGTCTCTCTTCCCTTTATCTTTTTCCATCTATCCTTTTATATATATACATCTTCTTTCACGCCTTTTATCGACACAAAAAAAATATTCTAAAAATTTCTCCCTTTTTTTAGGCATAAGTTTGTATAACTCCAAACCTTCATCAAAGGGTGTAAAGGTGGTGTGTGATCCTTAGAAAACTTATCAGCAAATACAATAGTGCACCCCGGTTGCGCCAAATTTCGTTTTCAAGTTAGTGGTCCTAAATACCACAACACATCAAAGTTTGTTCCTTTATTTCCTTTTTCCTATTAGTTGTAGTCACTCTTAAAACAACAATTTGATAATTAAATTATGTCTACCACTACTACCAATTTTGTGAACAAGTCTCTTCCCGACCTCTATAAGTTGTAGCCTTTGAATGGTAACTAACAACTATAAGAGATGGTCACCAAAACTATTGATCTTTTTTTAGCAATTAGAGGTTGATTATGCGTTGTTTGAACATGTCATTCAAAAGGCAAGTGAATTCTCATCATCCTTTACTACTCTTACCAAGGCACAAAAAAGAGGCAGCTAAGGCGGAAGCGAAATCCTTGAAGAAGAAGGAAAAATACAACAAGTTGGTTCGATGATATCTTCTTAATCATATATCAAATACCTTGTTTGACCTCTTTGTCAATTTCAAGTCAAGCAAGGTCATTTGGGATTAATATGGAGCGGCCAAGTGATGCGGGCAAGAAGAAATATGTTTTGGGCAAGTGGTTCAACTTTAAGATGGRWGATGCGAAGYCAATCATGGACCAAGTTTGTGAGTATGAGAATTTAGTGACTGCGATTATTGTTGAAGGCATGAAAATGTGTGAAACTCTTCAAGTCAATGTTCTTTTGGAGAAATTTCCACCATCATGGAATGACTAGCTACCGCAATTCCTTGAAGCAYAGGAAAAAAGATWTAACAYTTTAAGAATTGATTAGCTATATGGAGAYCGAGGAGGCAATCGCCTTAAGGATAAGTTTGAGAATCTCTCTCTTTATTCTTCTAATGCTAACTTGGTTGAATCTAGTGTGSCCTTGTCTAAAAACATGTCTAATTTTAAGAATAAGGATAACAAATAAAAATCAAAATTCACTCAAAATAATAAGATTSAAAAGCCTAARRGAGCATGCTATTTGTGTGGTTCAACCGRACACAAAGCATAAAAGTGCCCCAAAAGACATGTAGTCAAGAAGAATGGTAACCCTCCACAAGYCAATGTTGTCGAGGATGAAATTATTGCGGTGGTGGTGGTTGAGRCYAACTTGGTGGAAAACAAAGTTGACTGGATTTTTAGACACCGGAGAATCAATGCACTTTTATTCCAACAAGGCATTGATGATCGAGTTTGAAGATGAAACCAATGGTGACCATGTTTACATGRGGAATATAATAATAGCACCGCTGGAGTTCTTGACAAARGAATTSAAAGGTTCTTCTTAAACTYACTTTCMGAAAGACTTTGTACGTATTTGAACAATGTTTTGTATGTTCCTTCTCTTAGAAGAAACTTAGTTTCAGGAGCCYTTCTCAACAAAGTCRACCTAAAACTTGTCTTTGAGGCCGACAAGATTGTAATTTCTAAGAATGGTGAATTTGTTGGGAAAAGTTACCTTAACAATGGAMTTTTTGTATTGAATGTTGTAAACAATAATAAAAATACTTCTTTTGATTATGTTGTTGAGTCTTTGGATGTTTGGCATAATCGTTTAGGACACTTGAATGTTTCCTACTTGAAAAAATTGAAAGACATGAATTTGATTTCTTTTGCAGATGTTGAAAATGCTTCAAAGTGTCTCATATGCATTAAGGCCAAGCATACAAAGACACCGTTTAAGCAAGTGTCTAGAAGTACTAAATTGTTTAAGTTGATTCATTCGGATCTAGTGGACTTTAAAAATTGCACTAGTTGGGGGGGGGGGCATTGCATAACTTTTGTTATAGATTTTTCAAGATTTAAAAAGGTATGTCTTTTGAAAGCCAAAGAAGAAACCAAAGGTGCATTTTTAAAGTATAAAGTCGAAATTGAAATAAAATCAACTAGAACTAAAAATCAAAAAAGTTAAAACCGATAAAGGTGGTAAATATGGTAAATCTTTTTTTTGAAAGAACTTTGTGAAAATAATGGAATCACCCATGAGAGAAGTGCACCTTACACACCCGAACAAAATGGTATTGCCGAAAGGAAAAATAAATCTTTAAAAGAGACTATAAATGTCATGCTTCTTAGTTTTGATTTATCCGACAATCTGTGAGGAGAAGCGATTTATCCAACCACTTGTTGTGTACTCAATCAAGTACCCCATAAGAAGTTGGGTAAAATCGATTATGAACTTTGCAAAGGTTATAGTCCTGACATGAGTATTTTGAATGTGTGTATGTGTGTGTGTGTGTGTGTGTGTGTGTTGGGGGGGGTGTGTGTGTGGAGATGTGTTCATTTGTGTTGCTCAAATTAAAATAGTGCTGCTGATAGATTCATGTTATTAAGTGATAAATCAATTTGTGAAACTAGAGACACAATATTTTTTGAGCATGTGTTTCCTATATGAACAAGTCTTTATCTTCTAATGTGAATGAGTCGAGTGTTCCTTTGCCTAGTCTTCCAGCCTCCACTACAGAATTGGAGGTTAACAAGATTGTTGAACCTAGAAAAAGTAAATAAAAAAACCTAGAGTAGAGACTGCTTTTGGCCTAGATTTCTTGACTTCTTTATTTGTAGAAGGTTTTGATGTGAACTCGAGTGAAAGTGTTGTGTCCTTGTTTCTTTTGGAGGAAGATTCAAAAACTTATGATRAGACAATAAAGTCTATARATGCTACTTTTGGAAAGAAGCCATTAAAAGTGAATTAAACTCCATCATGCAATGTCTAACGAACTATACTTGGGACTTGTGTGATTTGCCTAGAGGTTCTAACCCCATAAGTAGCAAATGGAACTTTAAGAAGAAGTTGAAGTCAGATATCACCATAGATAAATTCAAAGCTGGACTTGTGGTTTTATTTAAAAGGAAGGAATAAATTTCTTTGACAATTTTTTTCCTGTGACCAAGATAGTTACCATTAGGACTATAGTTAGTGGCCATAGAGGCTATTCATGACCTAGTGGTCCTAATTGCCATGCCATGACACCATAAAGTTTGTTCATTTTCTTTTTCCTAGTAGTTGTAGTCACTCTTAAAACAATAGTAATGTAATCTTAAATTTGGATGACTATTGTAAAGTTTTTTCAATTAATAGTGATAGTGAATGAAAGATAGCTCAGATAATTAGAAATTCCCTTCCAATTTCAGGAGATCCTGCAATCGATTCTCATTTCTGTCTCTCTAAACATCAAATAAATAGTGGCAGTAA
This sequence comes from Bassia scoparia, assembly GCA_008642245.1. Taxonomy (NCBI): domain Eukaryota; kingdom Viridiplantae; phylum Streptophyta; class Magnoliopsida; order Caryophyllales; family Amaranthaceae; genus Bassia; species Bassia scoparia. The sequence goes on along the minus strand of SNQN01007869.1, from coordinate 12,902 downwards.
CAATTTTACGATAGCCATCGTTAAAATTGTGAAGCCAAATAAAATAGAAAACAAAGGTAAAAGAGAAGGAAGAGGATAACCGATGTAGTCGTAGATGAAGCTATGAGAAGCCATTGTGGCTATGTAAGATGAAGATGATGATAAGCATCATAGAGCCATCAAAGAAAGCATTTACGGGYATTGATCATGGCTTATCTATACTAGCATCACCATCGGAGAAGAATACCATAATTTATCAATGGTGGTCGATGATTTTCGCTCTTTCTTTATTATTACTTCCTCCATCTTTTTACTCGTATTTTTGAAGGACCAAWGTGATTTGAGAGAKATAAAGAGATCAGAATGCTAAAAAAWGGATGCAAATAATAAAAGAGCTCGTAATATTCTAATYGTCGAAGGTCTTTAATTGATCAAAATTGTATGATGTAGGTGTTATTTTAATGTATGGTAATTTTGCCTAGTAAAATTTGATCACAATAAAAACACCCATTTTCTCTATAAATTAAAGCACATAGATATAATGTGTAACATTGCAATTATGCAATTAAGTGATCAAAGTGAACTTWTTGTACTTTGATCAYTAAAACMAAACTAAATTTAGATACGTATGTCAAATACACTTTCATATTTTTGTGACATACAAACGTTACATGCGGTAAATGGCGAGGTAAGTGCCTTATTTAGCTTAACTCAAATTAAACGTAAAAACAACATATATATTTAGTACGAGCATCATCTGATCACTTCTTGACGCCATGGTGATGATCATCAATGTRTTTGAAAGCATCAATCCAGGCATCGACCAAAGCAGTTGGTTCAGGGATGTCTGGATGCATCTTCTCATACTCGAACGTGACTTTCGCAATGCAGGTTTCGCTGTCCTTAGGTATCACCAAGCATGATCCAGTGATGYTCTTATAATCCTTCATCAAATCGCCTTCAACGACTCGATACTTGACATACTTCTTCTCCTTGTCGATCTCTTCGAGTATAGYCTTTGCTTCGAAAGACTTATCACCTTAAATGACAAAACAAAATTACTTATATTGAAACATATAATAACATCCTATCTATAGAGTATATAAGATAAGCTAATCTTTTGGTTRAAGCCTAGRAATATGTTATATACTTTAGTTGAGGCTCACGAATATGTTATATGCTTTATCACTCTCCCCCTCACATGAAATRTCATCAATGGTCTTAAAATGTGGACGCAACACATGCCCCTCATACYCAGCTCAATTCGATCTACTTAGAATGRAGATGGAAAAAGAGATTTGAACTTGYGATCTCTATATCACATGGGCCGGGCTCTGATACCATGTTAATGTATAATCTCAACAAAAAATTTAAGCTGATTATTGTAACATTATTATTGACGTAAATTCAATAATTTAAGGAAAAKGAGGGGTGCACCACCAACAAATGTAAAGCCGTAAAATAAATGTTGTTTAAGATCGAAAAGAGTAGAAGAGTATTATTTTACCTAGCTTGTACTTCCAAAATGATTTGGAGCCAATTTTACCATGGTCGCCCTCATGCAAGTCAACACCCTGGATGAAATGAGAGGCAGCATGCGAGACATGATGAGGCTGACTCCCGAGGATGTCATGGAGGACATCTGCGGCAGTTGCTCTTATCTCAGTTTCACCCTCAAGCTTACGTCTATTACTCATTTTTTTCCTCTCAACAACCAACTTTTACACTCATAATCAAATTTACATACATATTGGCTTCCTTTTATAGAAGCAAGGATCGGAGATATATACGAGTCTAAGGGACCAAGTGTATTACGCGGACACATATATACCGTATACTCCATCCGTGCTATATTTCTTTTTGTGCATTTACTATTTGGGGGAGAAATTAGGAATAATATATTATAATGAAAGTTGGGTCAAAAAGCAAAAATAGATTATAGAGAGAATGTGTAAATGAGGAAAAGTAAGGGAAAGTAAGAGAAATTAAAGTGATAGGTCCACTCCATTAAAAAATATTAAAAGTCTGTTCAAAAATGGAATAAAGTACAATGCATAAAATATTATGGAACGTTCAAATGGGGAAAGTACACAAAATAATATGGAACAAAAGAAGTACCATTTGAGACAAAAAAATTGGAAATTAATAAAATAAAGGGATCGAAGTGAATGAGGCTAAAAAAAATTTAGATTGGATAGAGAAAAAAAGAAATTGAATTAAACAATTCACTACTAAAAAGGAGATTATTTGTCATAAATATGTGACACCGTCTTGAAAAGGGTGATCGTAAATGATTTTTCTCGTTATGATCCCGTTGCAATGATCAATTTATTATATTTTGGGTTGTGTATTAGGTGAATTTTAATAACAAGTCCAAAATTATTGTAAAACATCTATTTTGGGACATGATTTTAAGCCAATTATTGTTAATGTGTACCCTCTTTATGGGCTATTTTTTTTTTGTATTGATTGCACATGGGTGTTCGAAGTGGTATAAATAGTTGAACTTGTGCAATATTTTGGCTAGTGGTTTGTAAAATAGCTATTTTGGTACAATATTGTT
>SNQN01007868.1:21160-31539 GCA_008642245.1 Bassia scoparia | reverse complement strand
AAAAAAAAAAAACCAAAAAAAGAGAGAGAAGGAAGCGAACCTCGAGTACAATCATCTCTGGATTTCTTGGATTCAAGAGGAGCAGCAACGAAGAAAGATGGCATCTTTGAGCTGCTATTGCTTTTCTGATCTTCAATCATTGCACTCAATATTCCCATTTCTCTCTCTCTTTCTCAGGTTTCGACTGTTCTTTCAATGGAAAATTAATAGATTGATATTTGATAATCCTGATTAAACTTWAAAGAAATTGGTGTTTGATTTTGCCTAATATGAACAAGTTGAAAGTAATTTACGACATATAATCTCTCTTTTTAATGATRCGAAGTAATAAAACTCAAAAATGGAAAAGAAGGTTGAATTGAATTGSTATTGTTTATTCAATTATTCCAAATTTCCAATGGCTGCCCAATTTCGGTTGGCTTCGTCCTATGACCAACCAAATTATTATTTCCAACCCGAGAGTGAGCGATAGCTCAAGTATGCTTTTCTCTACGTTTTGTGAGATTTTGGGATCCATTTTCATATTAGCCCGTTATTTAACACCAAAAAAATATTCCCAATTTCCCAACTTTTGATTTTCAATATTTAATTTTTAAAAATGAATAAAAGTACTATTTTCTTMGAGTTAAGATCCTCTATATTTTTTAGCAATGTTTTTTTTTTTTTTTTTTTATATTGGCATTTTATCATAGGTACCCCTGGAATTTTTTTCAAAATGCACATCACATTTTTTACCCTTTCCAAATTGTTCTCGAACTTTCAAAAACCTCAAAAAGTGACTTTTTTGGGGAAAAAAATAACGGACTTAAAACGGAGTCTATTTGGCTCGTGTAAGTAGTACGTTGTGTTTCTTTTCTTTTGTTGCTTCGGGTGTGCTTTTTTGGTGGGTAAAATGAAAATGAATTTTTCCATCAAACAAAAAAATTTATTTAGGTTAACACAACTTGAGTTTTCGGACTAAACATTTTTAAGAGAAAGGTTAAAGAAAGATAATTCATGAAGATTGAACCCCTAATATAATGTTAAGRTTAATTGAAAGACTCAACCCTTACCACTAGGCCAAGCTTAATAATACGAAATAAATTACACACGAAACTAATTAGTTAGGGTATGTTGCAAGATTGCTTTGTCATACTATTTTTTAACAGGATATAAATCATATCATGCATTAATAATTTAATACCCCTTTCCATTTTGAAAGTTTAGGTCAAAGATAAATTACATGCTTGGAAACATAGTATACAATGTTAAAATGAATTATATACAAAAACTAACAAGTAAGCTGGAATAGCTCAGCTGGTTAGAGCGTGTGGCTGTTAACCACAAGGTCGGAGGTTCGAACCCTCCTTCTAGCGTTTTTGTTCCTAAAAAGTTCTCCTAATCAAACAACTCCAATTGTATTTTTGTATTTTTGTTTAAGTGAACTGCAATTCTTGGTTTTTTCCCCATTGAAGAATTTACTTGCATGGGTAATGAGTTGGAGTGAATCGACGACCCGAAAATGTCAAAAAATGAATTTTGTCGCTGTCAAATTCGAGCTATAACATCAAAAAACCAATGTGGGGGGGCGGGAGGAGAGCAAGCCATCTGACTAAATATCAAAATGGACTAATCTAGTACATGTATGATTTATCTGAGTAATTTAAGGAGGTTTAAGGCTTGGAAGTTTATTAAGTTTACTATAATGATCAGTCTTGTTCTGTTGAATGGCGGCAACCAAGAGAAACATAACGATGAGTGCGATGAGCAACGCAACGATCTCAGAAACAGCTTTTGCACACTGCTGCAAGTTCGTAACAAACCCTGCTACGCAGCTGCTAAATAGTAGCACATTTTATTGGCTTTGTTTTCCCAAACATCACAGTCGTGTACCTTCAAAAAGCTCTAATGCATACCCGGGGTCGGTGAGCAGCCATCCTGCGAACGGAAAGAAATTCGTTTTATACAGGAAACCACATTAACACAATGTAGATTGTAGCAAATACATACTATGTTGAACTATAATGCCTATGTTTAAATGTAACATTCAAGAGACGAACCACAGAAAAAAAGAAGAAAGCACAGACATTCGAGCTCTACTAGATTGGCTATGAGTAGTCCTGATCTCTGAACTGAAACATGTTTTCAGAAAAGTGTACAAACTTAACGTTCCCGACCAGAAGATACTCTTAGATTGGCTACAGAGAAAACAGATATTCCTCTCAATCAAACTTTGACTTGGCAGTCGGCTATTCCATCACCTGATCTTGGAACCAAACGGGAAGTTATTGAGTTATGAGGCTACCACATCAAGACGTACAGACTTCGATCATAAAACGATCCAAGCCAACACCTTGTCACGAAAATAATAAGTTTACATACAGAAGCAAGTAACAGCCACGAGAAAAGAGGAGAAAGCAGCTGCCAAGTACTCCTAACAATGATGTACCAAGAGAGGCCACTATTCTAAAGCAAGGCAACTTTAGAGAGAAAACAGGTTGAGTGATTCTGATGGTGGTCAAATACCCCCCAAGACTTACGAGAAGAGAGCCAAAGAAAAGTTATCAGATTTACGATTGCTGTGGCATTGCTCAACTCGCCATCTTCACACTCAAAGGAATCTATCTATTGCGATAGAATATGATCAGAAATGCAGAAGGGTTTTTGAGGAATGGAATATGTGGCACTTTTGTATGTTCAAGCTGGAGCAGGAAGGAATTTAGCAGCTAAGGCATATTAGGCATGTAATATCCTTAGCATGGAATATGGATATGAAACAATTTGCATAAATTATATTCGTGATGAAATCACAAATTATCTTTTAAGGATCTGTTGCCTCAAGGGGGTGACACTGACGATGGCGCATCCCAAATTTAGTTAATAAAAGTGCAACACCTTACCCCCAATAGCTTGAAAATCCAGAAGTACTAATTTAGCATTCAAAATAGGTTCAAATTTTATGACATGTAAACTGATTTCTGTTGTTGCAACTGAGTCTGTGCATCTGACAAGCAGAGAACAATGATGTTGCCAGATTGAGAGATTCATCCATTTTTCGCAACTTATCTGAATGTAGGATCAGTTGAATGTACAGCGTTTCCCTCAACTGGAGGTTTTAAACTACACAAACAATCTTGATGTCTAAATTGCGTAGAGATTTCCAATGCATACAATTTGATTCCATGTTATCACAAGTGCTTCTCATCAGGCGCATGAGGTTACGTTCTCCGTAAGTAATGCAATTTAATCAACAAATTCTATTAACAAGAAAAGTCCCAATTACACACATACACATTGATGACCTGATAAGTTTTACCTTATTCAGGATGATTTCATACAGTTTGACAAATAAATTTCTTAAAGCTATCAAGCAACAATCTGCAAGATAAATGTTTCAGTGTAAGGGAAGAACTCATGAGATGCATACTTTTCTAGAGATTCAACTCGTCAAGATACAAGATGGGGTACTTTAGCAAGTGATTCTTGTATTCTTGTCTCAGAAAATGACAGATCAACCAATYTTCCTTGCAAGAAATTGTCATAGGCCGGCAAGTCAAAGTGGCCGTGTCCACACATTGCCATCAAAATCACTTTTGATTCACCCGTCTCTTTGCAATGGAGAGCTTCCCTGATCACAGCTGCTAGGGCATGAGTTGGTTCTGGTGCGGGGATCAATCCTTCAGACCTCGCAAATTGAATTGCTCCTGAAGTATATCATAGTAGGGGCAGATCATACTTAAATATCATTCAAYAGTACATACTGTATTTACTTTCATAGAATTTGTACTTTCTGTTTAACAGTGTGCTAAAATAAAAGCTAGAAAAGTTAAAATGCAAAAGTCTGAAGGTTGTCACAGGAGTACTACCTTGAAAGCATTCAGTTTGTGGAATAGCAACAGCTTCCATCAAACCCAATTCATATGCATGTGAAATCAATGGTGCCATACCATGGTAACGCAGTCCACCTACACAACCATTCCTTTTAGTGATGAATGAATCATGAAAATATACGACGAAAGCTAACCTATCCTCACATTATGATTGTCATAGTTGGAAAAACATTTTTCGATTTAAGAAACAAATTTGTTATAAAAACCTTAAGATACCCTTAATTCTATTTGTTCAATTATCACAATTATTGTTCAGATGGGATGCCCCTCTAGGTGTGATAAATGATAATCATGTTTAAAAAACCTTAAATCAGTTTTAAATTATGACAATAACAGTGATTGGGACATCTTAGTATGATGATCTTGTCCAAAAAAAAAACCTTAACATAATTATGACAATCACTTTGGTTGATAATCAAGGTTGGTTTTTCTAAGTCTGTAAAAGAGAAGGAAGTATAAGAGAATACCAGCATGGATAGGGTCTGGAATAAAATCATGACCAAGAGTGTGCATCTTTAGCAATGGAGTCATCCCAGCCGTATCACCATAATCGTAAGCATACACTCCTTTGGTCAAGGAAGGGCAAGCAGCTGGCTCAACAGCTCTTATGAGAGGATTCATTTTACCACTTAGCTTCTCCCTGATAAAAGGGAAACACAGACCTCCAAAGTTGGACCCTCCACCAGTGCACCCAATAATCACATCAGGGGTCTCACCAAATGTTTCCATCTGTTTTAAGCATTCCTCGCCTATAATCGTCTGGTGTAAGAGGACATGGTTAAGCACGCTTCCTAGACAGTATTTAGTATCCGGATTTGTAGCAGCTATTTCTACAGCTTCTGAAATTGCTATCCCTAGACTACCAGGGCTCAATGGATCTGATTGAAGGATCTTCCTTCCTGCYTCAGTTAGATCAGATGGTGAAGGATGAACCTTAGCGCCCCAWGTCTGCATCATCAGTTTCCTATAAGGTTTCTGGTCATATGAGGCACGGACTTGCCACACCTGCAGAATTTCAGCAAAGAAAAGAGCCAAAAAAAATTACAGAAAAGTTATGCAGGGAATTTTTAATGCTTAGGACTACTTAATATATGCACCCATTTTTTAATGCATATAACTCATTCTCTCAGTAATTACATGTAGCAGATCAGCGGCCAACATAAAGAGCATGCAGCCAAAAGGATGAACTCGCATGATTAAGAGACATGACGAAACTGCAAGTATGTAACAAAGTTTTAACCAAGTGCTAAACTGAGGTTAAGCTCATGATAAATCAAGCAGAAAAGATTATTGCTCTCTAAAGAAAATGGAACAAGTAAAAAAGAGAAAGAAAAGAAAAGTACAAGGTGCAAATGACTAAAGGTTTGCAAAYTGCCACTCTTGCTTCCTCATAAAAGACTATCAAAAAAATTAGACTGAATTGGTTAAATGTATTTAGGAATTCCACATAAACAAGCAACTCTTACTTCGCAATCTAGGTTGAAAATGCTGCAAGCAAAGGCAAGGGCACTACCCCATTGCCCGGCTCCAGTTTCTGTCACAATCTTTTTGACACCTTCCTGTGCATTGTACCATGCTTGCGGTACTGAGCTGTTAGGCTTATGTGATCCTGCTGGGCTAACACCTTCATACTTGTAATAAATCCTAGCAGGAGTTCCTAGAAGCTTCTCCAATCGCTTAGCTCTATATTCGAGTATGAAAGTTTAGCTTACACATCTCGCAAAGATATAAACCAGTTCAACAAAAATAGGAAACATATAAAAAAACAAAAACAAAACCTGATTAGAGGTGTTGGTCTCCATAAACTATAAACATCAAGAACCTCCTCTGGTATCTCAATGTATCGTTCGCCGCTCACTTCTTGCTTGATCAACTCTTCAGGAAGAGAGGGCGTAAATCTTCAGGTTTGCGGGTTCAACAAAAGTTCCGAGGAGTCAGAGGTGGAGGGGTTTAACTGAAAAATCAGGAATATATGTACCAATGTTTTGGGAATTTCAATTCCTCTTGATATTGCAGTTGTAGCTGCTTGTGCTCTTACTTTAAAGCCAGAGAAACTTTCAGAAGCTGCAATAGGTTTACTCTTCAATGATGAAAATCTAATGCCAATGTCATCACCTAAAACATAATGAAACTAAACTTAGTTTCCTAAGGTTGTTTATGCACTGCTGTAGAATCTATGTTGCAACAGTTTTTGCAGGATTTGGACAAAACAATAAGATCATCAATTAATCATGCATCAAAGTTTTAAATCCCAAAATATGGGGTGAGCTGCATAAACCATTTGATCTTTATCAAGTGCAGTATTATTGATTCTTGAGTAATAAACACAGCAATTAGATTAATACTACAAGTACATACTAAACATACAATAATGCCACATACATTTCATGAAACAAATCCTGCAAAATATTAAAGGAGCAATAATTTTTTTTATTTCATTAGAAGAAAGAACTCTGGCATTAAAATATTCAACCTTTTGACTTTCTTACACTCCAACAAATTGCTCCAAAACATGAATAAAAGTTAAGATCAAAACACCCAAAATCTCTAAATCACACACAGAAAATAAAATTTCAGTGAGCTGAATCTTCCAAAACAAAAAATCATTACTCAATCAGTAAATAGTGCATATAATGCTTAAAATTTCTGACAGAATAGTTAGAGAACAAGTAAATGCTCAGAAAAAGCACACAATAAAAATAAGGACAAGGTTACCATTGGAGACTGAAGCTAGAGCAAAACACCAGAAGAAAGAAGAGTTTGAGTAGCCATTAGTTTTTTTTTTTTTGTTTTTTTTTTTGGGGGGGTGAACGAAAAGTAGCTGAGATGAGTCAATCTACCAAAGTGAAGTGTGAAAGAAATACAGTTAACACTTACAGTAATTTGGAATTGGTGGAAAGAAGACAGATTTTAAGCCACAGGAAGAAAAGTAATTCAAGTCAGCATAATGAAAATCCATGCTTGGAATGGAGTTTGGTTCTTCCAAAGGACGCGTGGCTCCGTACTGGGCGTAGGTTGGAAGTTAGAACTATATAAGTGTGTTGGTCCAGCGCCATTTAAGATATGTGCCCACGATCTTACTTCCTACCCACAGAGTAATTGGTTTCAGAGTGACATTTTGTCTGTTTGATGTGAGCATGTGAATGGTGATACTCATGTGAAATAACCACACACTGAAATTAAGTAGATAATCTATAATTCTATATTACTCGAATTCGACTACAAGTATAAGGGTACGTGTTCAAGTGTCCGATTTATCTACTTTTGTAAAGTGCACGACGAGCCTCCACTGATTTGTAACTGAAGGTTATGCAGTGTCGAAGGAATTAAAGCTGATGATTTAAAGATTGAAACAAACACTTTCAGCTCATGTACTCATAGTCCATAAGATTATGGCGTTTGTAAAATGTTCCTTGAAAGGCCTTAACCTTCCATAGTTCCATGTCACCTTCACGGTTTATCAGTCAGTTCATTGAAAGAAACCGAGATTGCTAGTCATTTTATCACATACGGAGTAGTATTTATCAAAGTCGGATTTGTATAAAATAGATACCAGCATTACCTCTCCTATCTTCTCATTAACTTCGCAACATCCATAGTATGTCTTACAGACACTTGTACATAAACTTGTGACAGAAACAGGTATGATGCGACCCAAAAAAAACAAAGATAAAAAAAAGGTTTGGTCTGTCAGACAACGTGTGACCTTCCCGAGCTTACAGAGAAGCTGGGGAACGATCTTCTACTGCACGGAGATCTGAACAGATAAACGGTAGCTGTTAATCACGCTCTGATCACACAGTCATAGAAATTCATCCACCAAGACTTATTTCTGTCCTTAGAACTCAGGACACAGAGGTACGATCTAATAGAACAGATCTGCTCAAATAAGGTGTATCCAATTGTTGGCTGCAAGTGGTTAAAACAAAACTAGTTACATTAAATAAGCAATGTTGGGATAAAATAGGTATCACTTCATTGTATATTTGTATATATCAATGCTTTTGGCAAGTGACTGAGCTTTATCTTTTAATCAGCAACTGAGGTACTGACATGGTGGCTAGCATATCTACAAGTCAGAGATACTTCAATTATTGGGTTAATTGCACAGGATTTTGATTTATAGTCCCTTTTATCGGCTGCTTTATATGCTACCTGGACTCGTACACCCATGTCCAACACTTAAGAGTTCATATAATGCTAATAAAARAACGCACATCTCATGTTCTTAATCCTTTGCAAAGGCCGATAAAAGATTCGGTCGAAAGTTCTATTTTTTGATGAAACACTCATTGCTCAAGTCAAACTTACAGCAGCAGGAGAATATGCAGCAAGATAGAATTAATCATCGCGCCTCCTGTGGCCGTGGCTTATCCTTTACTGACTTCCTGCAGTGGCGGCAATGTCTGCGTACTAACAAAACTATGTTCATTTGACTCTTCTAACATGGAAAAAAAACACTCACCACACTTTAGTAGATACATTCCAACAAGCTCAATTCGAACACCAAAAGATAAAATAAAATGAAATTCCAGCCAACCAAAAACCCAAGTATTATCAGTTGAATATTGCACTAGTGCTATGAATTATTCAAGCATTTTAAACAAAAAAAAATTGGTCTGTCAGACAACCGTGTGACCATCCCCGGGCTGGGGAACGATCCTCTACTGCACCAGAGATCTGAATAGATCAACGGCAGCTGTTAATCACGCTCTGATCACACGGTCATGATTCATCCACCAGACTTAGTTTCCTGTCTCCTTAGAACTCAAGGATACAGAAGTACGATCCTATAGAACAGATCCTGTCCAAGTAAGGTCGTATCTATTATTCTCTCCGTTTTCATTTATAAACAAAATGCGTCTTTTTCAATTTTTCGATGTGGGACAAATTCCCTTCTTTTTATTTTGGGTTACTTGTAAAGTTGTAATTAATTTATTTTTTAGCCTGTTTTAGAGTAATGATGTTCGTTTAAGTACATGACATCCATACTACTTAAAGTAGAGAACACATATAGTTTYGRAATATCGATTAATGATAATGATAAATTGCAAAGACAAATACACTCTCGRTCATTTAGGATCTCAAGCCATAGAATATTACTTCGATATTTTTGACTTCCAAATCGTGAAATTTTCGTATATCACAAAATAAATGCCAYARTGAGTATTTTACACATGTGAGATCTCAAATCTSAACGGTACTTGATAATCTTATCGAAGGTTGAAGAAAGCACTTCACACAAACAATWGTCAATCCCATTTACATTGAATCTTATGTGTATGCTTGAAATTGTACTTCATTATCAAAACCCCATCAATCCTCCTAATCAAAAAGCTTTCCACCAAAACATAGCAACCAAACCTTCTCCATGCCAAGCTCCCTATCCTCCTCCTCCCACTCTCTTCAACTCTCTCCACTCTCACATCATGTTCTTGATTCTGCATCCATCCTCTTTCCACTTGTATTCCTCTCATGGCCTCGAACACCGCCAAACTCAACCCCAACTTCACCTTATTTCCATTTCCTATATTATTATTACCAGGCACCTTGAAACACACCAACCCTAGCATAGGGTTCACTTCGATCGTGGCTTCTGTGCCATAGACTAAGGCCTCTTCTCTCTTTACCAGTGCGTCTATAACAATGGTATCATCTTCTTCGCGCCCCTTATTTTCTCGCGAGTATATCTCTTCCCAATATTGCTCTAGGGTGACCTCATAGAACATCGATTTCTTCATATGTCGCCATAACTTTGCTTCTTCCCTGCATCAATGTAATGTGTGATCACTATATATCTAWACTTCCATGTAACCTTACGCAAAATTAGTGATATATCACAGAAGATCAAAAATTAAATACAATCATGAAGTGCTATTTACCTGAGGAACAAGAATGGGCAATACCATCGTCCTACTACAACTGCAGCATGCTGATTTTCCCGTGGCAKAGGAAAAGATGGAGGTGGAGGGAGTGATGCTTGGACAGTCTCATCAAGACCTAATGCATCGCGCAGATTTCCTCGAATTGAACGATGAGCTCGAACCTCCCACCCTTTCTTACGTAAGAATCTTGGAGGAACGCCATCATAAGCGACAGACTTGGCATAAAAGCCACCACCATAGTAGCGTCGGATCTCAAACTGCTGGTAGATGTCTCCATAATCAAATGGCCTTGGCTTTATGTCATTTATAAATTCTTTGTAGCAGCATGACAACTTAGTGAAGGCTGGGGAAGATCTAAAGGATGAGTGCATTGGAGGGGCGATGAAACAAAAACAGCCTCAGGGAAAGCCTTTGGGCGATCGGTTTCGAGCTCAGTGAGATAGCTGCAGCTAGGGGTTGTTCTGGCCGTTTTCCAGGAGTGAGATGATGGGATTATTAAAACATTCTTAAATGCTAATTTCTAAATTACGTATCAGAGAAGGAAGTATGTTGCAACACTAAAACCGATACCATGGTGTTGCTAACTTTCTGCGATCGGAAATATACTTTGTGTTGTATCAACTAA
>SNQN01007868.1:0-18915 GCA_008642245.1 Bassia scoparia | reverse complement strand
CTACTTATGAGACTAAGTGATTTATCGATGAGATATACGTTGTTTGAGGAAGCATGTATCAGTTCAAAAAAGTCAGACATATAGAGGAAATGATTCGAGGGAAGTTTCCATCAGAACTGATTCACCACCTATTGCACCAACAAAGTCTCTCAATCGACATAGAGCAAAAGGTACAGGTTCAAAACTGTGGTCCCCATATTCAACGGGAGTAGAGTGGTCTCCTGTCACACAAAGGAAGTATTCAAACTTTCCTGTTGATTCAGCTTCCCAAAGGAGCTTAGCCAACTGCCTYACTGCTCTATCAACAGCTTCTAATCCTTTGACTTTTAAAACACTTGCTTTGTCATGGCCTGCGTCATCTATCGCCTGCAAGACAAAATCACAAAATAAGAGAAGACAAATTGTTATATAAACCCCTCCTCCCCCAAGGGAATAAAGATTTATGAACTCAGAACTCTCAACGTAGAAGAAAAACCATCAAAGGCTACTAAATTAAGTTTTCAATTTTGTACTTTGGTCACACTATACTGTTGCAAATATGGTTCACCAATGTATCACAAAAAAACTATGCACAACGGTGTAACATTAGCTGAATTATAAGTCCAATGTTTCTGGAAAATATATTCACAAAAAGAGAGGATAATATAGGTGTGGATTCTGCTCTTACATGAAGTGTCCAGAGTTCATATCCTATCTAGGTGTACAAGGGTAGGAACTAAGGAACCAGATAATGTTGCAAGGGAAAAAAATGTCCCAAACAATATACTCGGAAAAATAATGGACAAGATAGAAAGTAGTTGAAACCTTAATATGCAGAAAGCCAAAATCATATCCATCTGAGTGACCAGGCTTGTGCTCGTCCTCCCCAGGCACAAAAACATTTGGGCAAGAGTTTGAAGGAGCTGAAAGAGCCCTGGCTATTGCAATTGCTTTGGAAGTTAGTAGGGTTCGATAATCTCCTGTAGCTCCGGGAGCTTCAAGGATATCGATGCCAAGAGACATACCAAGACCAGCAATGATCTTAGTGGGAGCAACCATGCATGGTCGCAGGTTGTGCTGTTTTTCAAATGGTGGTACCTGCAATAAATAATGTGTGAGAAGAGACATTGAATGAAACACAGAAATTAACACCCAGTGAACAAATTAGATTCATATATGCTCAAAGAAAAACATCTAACTTGCAAAAGAAATGGACACAAATCAATATTATGAGACACAGATAGTTTCATAGTTCAAGCTTTTCACTCGGACCTATGACTCCTATGAGGCAGGTTACCACAGACTGGGTGCATTTCCATGTCTAAAAGAGGGGGGAAATCTATTTGCTGGGTAAATTAAGGACGAGAAACTTTCTCATGCCGAATTTAATAAGCTAACATCAATAAACAACAGTTGAGTGTCCAAGTATACTWCTTGATAAATCCAGCCCAGCATGCAAATATGAACATTCTACTTTGTAAAACAAAATAATGACATAAAGGAAAACAGACCTCAATTCGGATGCCACAACCTCGTAACAATACAATATTAGCAATGTTTTTTCCCTCTGCTATTCTCTTTGCATTCACAGGGTGTGATACCAGTATGCGTGATATCTCCTTAGACAATTCATTGACGACTGAAGCTGTGTGTTTTGCTTCTTCAGTATCATCCAGGGGYTCAGCTTGTAAAAGTAAACGATTATCTTTCAAGGGGTCAGTTCCGGAAATATTTCCACTTAATTTAGGTCCCTTCACAACCACTCCRCATCTATGCTCTGTAGCATACCTACAGAAGACATCATATATTAGTGAAGTTTGAAATGATGATGTGTTATAAGGTGTTTACAAATCTAAGMCTCCAAAGGGTTGAAGTCAAAAATTAGATCAACAGTGAACTGAAATGACAAGCAAATTCACCTGACTCTAACTTCATACTCAGGAAAGGATGGCAGTTTCATCCCATCCAGGGCAGCACAGAGAATAGGACCCTCTTCTTCAAAGTGACGATCAGCCCTCCTACTAGTGACGATACCAGATTTTTCATCCAAAGTTGCAAAATTTGACTGAAGACAAATCAAATGGCATATCTTAGAAAGTATCAACAACTTAATTAAAGCAGAAAGAAGGATTTAATTTCTTGTATATCAATTTCAATACCAAATATAACTCACAAGTCCCATCATGCACACTACTATTTTAGTATTTTTTATAATAATGTACATATAATATAATCAATAACATATATATCCAGACTTTATAAGCATTGTCAAAACCTGAAGCAAAYACAGCATCTTCAAAACCTGTAGTTACGGTCTTACGAAAACAAAATGATGCAAAGAACAGCATGATTATACAGAAAATGGCTACCTTAAATGCAATATCTCCTGGGGACATGGCCAAACCAGCACCCATTGATTCAAATGCACCTCGTCCACGATAATATACCCTTGGGTCATAACCTAGTAAAGAGAGATGGGCAGTGGTCCTTCGCACCTAACAGCTTCCACAGGGTCATTAGCCCATTTACTCAGCTGAACATAGCTCTAATTGGGCATTGAGCACTTGCAGTGGGTCTTACATCTCAAACCTTGAATCGACACTCACCTGCATCCAGTCAGCAAAATGCTATTTTCTCTTCGGTTTTCAGCTGGAGCATAAATATTGAGTTTCTTTATTGAGTCCTGTTTTGTCACACAAATGCATTAAAACTAAATAGTATCGCAAGGTCTTACAATCAGGATCAAACAAGTAACTCAAGTCTCAAACTATGAAAGTGTTTAACAGTTTACTAACAATACGGCTATAATCAAAGATCACAGTGGCTTTTAATATGTCTTACACGGCTACACAGCAATACTCTTGTATAAAGTCCTGTATGAATTCAGGATATCTACACACCAAGTATGTTTGCGATGCATTGCATTCACTTGATTTGACAACTAGTGAGAATTAAGATAATACTTAGTAGAATTGGCTGTCAGGACAGCAGTAAATAATCAGTTCCTGTGTTATTTGATCAATTTACATCAAAGGAAATTCATAGCTAGTACCTTAACAATTGTTCTACCATCAACTTACTATGAATTACGCCACATTCTTTCAACACAGAATTTCTTTTGAAATGCTTCTATTAAATGGAAAATCAACCAAAGGGTACTAATCAGAAGATTCTACAAGGCTATCATCGTCGATGTCACATGATGACATGATTGATATTAAGTAATGCAACCTCAACATAAACTCCACACAGTAAAATTCTCAGCTATCTTCTTTTGGATAAAGACATGAAAAGGTAGAACTTACTACAATAGTTTCACTATTGAAGTCAAAATCTCAAAATGGGAATAATAACCAAACGGCGAGCCGGACAATTACGCCATGAACACCAGAAAACTCTTATACAAGATATGCAAGAAGGGGACCAGATAATCAGCCAAATTCACCATATTTTTTCAGCCAACTTTCAACAACACAACAAAAATCAGCCAACTATCACCAATTCTATAAAATCAAGTTCTTATAGCAGGAAGTTCTCAAAAGTGTTCGATTACACAAAAAATATTGTCAAGTTTAAGTACAAAATTTTTGCTATGTTTGCAGTCTAAGTGCTTTGTTTTAACTTCACCAAAAACGATTACAGATTTACAACAATATCGACATCAAACATCAGATCCAGAAAACCATGATCTTACATTCAATAATAGATCAAAATTTCATTCAAGTAACTCCTAATTTAATGATTAACAGTGGCAAAGAAATAAAATTGAAACTTAATGAAGTCATGAAAGCATCTTACACCCAGCAGAGCTACATGCAAAGGAATCGAAAATTAATATAACCAGATTAATTATACAATTCCTCAAATAAAACTGAACTAATCAACGACAATTGATCATGTTATACTTAAACATAAAAGTAGGATTGATCACCGAGAACTTTGAAAAAACAAGGCATGAATGAATGATAAATGCAATCAAACAAGAAACAAAAGATGAGATTAGATTACTAAAAAAGTTGATCATTGAATTGATACTTTGCATAATGTATGTTATGTGAGCTTAGAAGCTAGTTTGCCTTGTCTTATATCTCTGTTTTAGATTTCCTGCTAAAAGCGAGCCATTGAATTAGAATCGATTCTATTTCTATGATTTTTTTATACGTGTTCTTGAAGAAAACATTAGACATTTGGACTTTAGAGTACACCATTGTTTCTGAAGATTTTTTTGGATTAAAATAAATCTCTCTAAATTGGGCTCTATATTGGGCCATTTGATTGGGCGACAATGTGGTAAGTGAACTTTAACATGGAATGGAAATAAGTATGAAACATAAATTACATAGTTGTTCTTTTTGAATTTAATCATGTTTTATGTCGAACTAAACTTATTAGCTTTGACTTAACTATATAACTTTTTTTTTTTAGTTAGTCACGTCCAATGATAAAACACAAGACTCCTTAAGCGACATCAAGTTGCTTACACTTGAGCCATCTTGTTGGTGACTTAACTATATAACTTGCATGTATTAAAATAACAAAAGTAAGTAGAAAGAACGACAAATTGATGTTGAGATGGTGTGTCTTACAAATTTCTAACCAATTCGGGATACTATTCGAGTCCATTTACTAGAATCAAAGTCACTTTTGTGTGAATTTCCCAACACGCCCTTCCTCCAATCCCCTCCCTAACCCACACACACTACAACCCACAACACACCAAGGCACCTACCACAAAAACCACCATTGCACTCCTACCACAACAACACCACACCACCACCACGTTAAAAACATGTGGACTTGAATGGCATGGACGCCTTGCGTAGGCGTCCAGACCATTGGTGTGGACGCTCTTGCGTAGGCGTCCCTGACCATGGTGTGGACGCTATGCCAGGCGTCCATATACCATGGTCTGGCGCCTACGCAAGGCGTCCATGCGTTGGTGGTTACGAAGGTGGAGAATCTGAAGGGCAATATGGGAAGTTCACACGAAATGTGGACTTTGATTCCAGTAAAAACGGACTTTGTTTAGCAATCCAGCTCTTTATATGGTCGAAGACGTTACACCATGAGTTATGTCTCGAAAATATTATCCTAGAAAAGATTGTTGAACAAGATTTTCTTACGGATACCCTTTTGTCGAAACAACGTTTTATAGATTGTTTGATTTTTACTTAAAACTTCAAGCTAACAACCTTTTGTCATCTAAGACATTAACCCTATTTTCCAACAACCATCACTTTAGTGTTTACATGTTGGCTCCGAGAGAAATTAAAAGTAAAATGCAATTAGAAGAATTGAAAGTTTCATGTGCAATTCAATTATTCTTTAATAGGTTTTGGTTGGTTACATTTTAATTGCTTGATTAAAAGATAACAATAATTCACAAATTTTGAGTGACTTGGGATGAAGATTAGTTAGATTAGGCGCTCAATTAAACCTTTAATTGTAAATGACACAAGTTTAWATATTTGGCAAAATATAACAAATGTTGATCAATTACTCATTAAGCAACTCCAATGATAAAACAAGAGCCTATTAAAATTGGCTCAATGTAATTTTTTATAATTCAAAAACTACCACAGTAGTATTATTTTACATTGAGTATGCAAATGAAATTACATCTCTTTTAAGGATGAAAATTAATCTCCTAGAAAATTAATCATACTAGAAAAATAGGCCTTATTTACTTATTAAAGTAACAAAAAAAAAATTTAATATAATTAGCTAAAGTTTTGAACTTAGGCGTCCTTGTTCATTCCAGTGGCATTCTTCACTGATTCCATTGCGCCTTCTGCCTTAGCCTGCATTTGTGCTCCGGCCTGCATACACGCAACCRATATATTTTATTTATCTATTCTTGTACTACTAATCGTGTCGTACCAATTCAATATACGCTATAATTATGATACAAGTATATTATTTGCAATGCAAATATTAACAATTGCCCGCTTTTGGGATGTTAGTAAGCTAGCTAGTTAAAAAAATACGAAGTAGTAGATGAAACGGACCTCTTAATTTCCTTAGCTGTCCGCAGCACAGCTAGCATCTGCCATGTTGCTGGCCTTCTCTGTGTACGTAACACCAATTATATTATATATTTATAGTAATTATAGTTGAATAATATTATCATCGTAACACAATGATATTGGATTTAATCTCAAATATAATTCATTATTCTTTAATTCGCAATACACAATGATAATAACGAGATTTGATCTCAAATCGAAACGAATGTGGATTTTCCTCGGTGGTGGCCTTGGCCTGACCAGTTGTTAGCTCAGTTTTCGGTATTCATGTTGATATAATTGAACTTGGTTTTCCTAAAGAAAAAAAGAATGTATTGCTTTGTTTCAAAATCTTTTGGAATGATTGATGAGTTTGGATGATTTGCTACTTCGGATAATGGGTGAATTTATAATAGTAGTGTTCGAATCACACAGTGGTTCAAATGGCTTGAATTATATTGACCTTGGTATTGGATTGCTAAAGGTTATGTTGATCCATATATTTAAGGCTCCAAATTATATAATAAGTAAAATTCACAATTGTGTTGATTATATTATGGATTGGAGAATATTTCGTTATTGCGTATTGGTTTTTTATCTCTATTATATGGGAGCTATAGTCTCCCCTATAAATACCTTTTACCCATTTAATTTTTAAAAATCTAATTATTGAAACATTTTATTTTACATCCTTCCTAATTATAATTAATTAAATTCAATCTCAACATTCACTTAATAGTTCTTTAATAATTTACTTCAACTAATTTTAATTGATTCCTCCTTTATTCATTGTTTTGTGCAATGTTCATCAATCAATTTTAACTTCAATATAAAAATCAGTTAAAAAATTCCTTATTGAACAATAATCAATTCTTTCATTCAAACAATAAAATCTCAATATGGAGTAGGCAGTACACTATTTAATAACATAAATCCCTTCTTTTCACAACTTTCTCTTCTATAAGTCATTAATATACTCCTTATACAATTCAAGAATAAATCTTAATACATAATCACTTACGGGACTTGGTGAGTTTAAATATTAAATGGTTAGTAAAGTGATCTGCTAGCAATTTATTAAATGTTCAAGATCTGTAGTTCACCATTGGAGAAAGTGGCATGCTGCTTGCTTTCAAGCAGACCCTGCTCAAACAAGCGGGTAGCTTGAAATATTCTCTTCAATAGAATGTGACAAGGTTGATTTTTATTAATTAATTTTTCATTTTTCATTTTATATAATTTTTTGCTAATTGCAAGCTACATAGCAGTAGCTCACTATTGATTCACCTTGTAGCTTAAATCGTTGTAACTTAAAATGCATGAAACAAGGTAAGCTACAAGGCATTGTAGTTCCATTGGAGATGCCCTAAATACTCCTTGTCTTCTTCTTATAATGATTTCTTATTTAGACTATAGTGTGTTTGCAACTATAGAGAACAAATCATTTTCCTATTTTTTCTTCTTCTAAATCTAATACTCCGTACATATGTTTGTACTATTTTATTTTATGTTTTTCACTTTTTAACTCATTGTTTTAAGTTTCACTTTATGTATTATTGTTGGAAAGATTCCTCTTATTTGTTTTTGTATAGTATTGTAATTGGAGTATTTTAATTTTTTTTCAATTTTACGATTTATACAATTTATTTTGTTTACATTATGTCTCTATGTATAGTTACTTTGTATCATTTATTGTAAATTTCATCAACTTAATTTGTGTTTTTACGATTAAAATTACATTAAGTTTAGGTTTTTTTTGTCCAACTACTTAGTCAACCTTTTCAAAATACTTACATTAGCAACTCTTAGAAACATAACTACCTTATTCGCATTCTCTCGTTAACTATTACTTTTCAATCTCCGGCGTGACCTATATTGTATTCCGTTCATAAAAAATCACGTGTGCTCAGTGGTGGTATTTTTGGCTTTTTGTGATTTTTGTTCCCCATTCCACTCCAATTCCACCGACACACCAATCTCCTTTTTAATTTTTCATTTCTTTCTCATATCTTCTCACAGAGCTAGCACGTAATACCTGATCATCCATCATTGCATACAACATTAATTGCTTCAATTAAATTGGGAAAATGTGGTAGTTAATTTGATATGTTATTTTCATTTCTAATTCCCAATTTGCGTCTCAAATTACAGCTATTGTTAACCTAATTTTCGTTGCCAATATCGATCTCATTGCTGAATTTGCTGCTGCCATTGCTTATGCTATGTTGAAATAACAAGAAAACAAAGAAATCAAGTGAAAATGGCAAGAAAACAAAGTACAGACAGAGGAAAAGAACACATACCACTAGGACAAACAGAAAATGTGAAAATGAGGAGAACAGGAATGAGTATTGAGGATTCACAAAAGATAGAAGTTGTATTAAATAGAGACGTTGAGGGGTTTTAAATGGAAGAAAAAAGGGCGAGGAATGGTTTTGGGAAGCAGCAGTAATGGCAAGGCAGAATGGAGGGAAAAATCGAAAATTTGGCCACAAAACCACCTCACGTGAGATTAAATGATCGGAATTCATTGGTCAACGCCGGAAAACGGTCAAAGGTAGTACTCAACGAGAGAATGCGAATTAAAGGTAGTTATGTCTAAGGTTTTCTAATGTAGGTAGTATTTTGCAAAAAAGTGTGTAACTAAGGTAGTTTTGGACAAAAAACCCTTAAGTTTAAAAATCATCGCACGCATCGCGTGCAAATTAGGCTAGTTACATATAAGCAACCAATATGCTATATATAAAGCTGTGTATATGTATTCTAGACGTGTTAAATAGGTCGGGTCCGGTTGTTCTACATTGCTAAGTTTTTTTTGTTCTAAATTTAATTTTTATCGCTTCTTTTGTTGAAAAATGTATTCAAATAACAAGAATTAATAAATAGCGTCGTCTTTTAGAATCATTTTCAACAATTAATCGTGCAAAATGACGAGTTAAAAATTTGACAGTGAAGGATTAAGAGTCTAATATTATAGAAACTATCAACAAATCATAAAAAAATTTTAAAAAAATGCTTAATCCAACGTGTTAAAAATTAGCTGGTTTGAAAAGACGGATTTAAACGGATCAAAAATATCACAATTTTGTTCGCGCCCCGTTATTTGCGGGTCGAGTTTATTAATTTTTCAGGCCGGTCGAATAATTAATGTTTACAGCTACAATATTTTCCATGTTGTAATAAACATTTATACGTTTTTAAAAATAAAACTTTTATAATGTTCAAATTGTCTAGATCTATAGAATTGCTCGAATAAAATTAAACAATCCACTCCATTTATTTTAGGCAAAATTGTCACTAACCACCGAGGGTTTGTCACTAACCACCTTTTCTAAAGGTAATTGTCTAAAACCATCTTTTGTAATACATTCACTTGTTGACCAGGCCACCACCTTTGGTCGGAATCCTCTTTCCCCCACCCAAAACCCCCTATTTTTGACCTCAAACAGCACCCCACCCACACCATTTTGACCTTATTTCGACTTCCTTGAACACTGCTCTGTCTTCCCAATCAAACATTCATACTCCAAAATTTCAATCCAAAGGACATGTACATGCAAAGAAAAAAAAGGATTGTATTTCTATTATTAGACTGAGAAGGGGTGTAAGTACTGCAATTGAATGCACACCAACCAACAAAATCGAACAGGACAGGGTTGAAGTTGTGAAATGGCAATCAAATTTACAAGGCCCTGAATTCTCATCAACGCTGAGTCACAGAAACACTTATAATTCCTATTTGTCGGAGTACTAACTACTAAGTCCCTAAAACAAAAGTAGACTAAACATATATGCAAGCTTCAATTCCACTTAGAATTCAAGAACAAAACCCTCCCAAATGTAAGAATGTGGAGGGAAATGAAGAGATTTTGGATGAAATAAGGGAAATTAAAAGACAAAAGGAAATTTTTAAAATATTAATAGTCAACCACGTGATCGGTCAACGTCGGATTCGCCCAAAGACAGGGTCGTTTCTGAATTTCAGGCCCAGCGAAAATGAAATATGGGCCCATAATAGTTGGAAGATTTCTATCATTTTTATTACGAAAATTATGTAGGTCAATAAATATTCTTTCTGTAACGAATAATGCAACAATTGACTTTTCATGTATTTTTTAGAAAAAATTTAACTTTATAACGACAATTAGTCAAAAATTTTAATACAATGAAGACAGGATGAGTGCTTTATTTAAAAGATAAATAAGTATGGTATCCTATACATACTTACCAACATCTTTATGAGTGCATAATGGGTTATTCTAGAAAATTAATTGTTTTGAAGGGTTATTTTATATATACAAGTAATATGCATTATTCAGATTGCTATAAATGAAGAAAACAATTAGATGTAAGACTCACGTAAAAGCTATAAAACATATTTAAAAACATACTCCATCCATAAATAATAGTTTTTAAGCAAAAAGTCATACAATAATCCATTTATTTATTATAATAGTCGAACAAATTTGAACAAGTGAAATAAATATATAATAGTATTCATATTAGGAATAAATATTTTTTTTTAAACAAAGGAAATAAATATAAATCAGCTCTAAATGAGCTCAATGATTAGTACAAAACATATAAGTTCCTTGACTTGCAGTAGCAACAACCAAAGAACAGGAAGCTAAAACAACAGCAGGTACTGGATATTTAAGAAGAAGGAACTAAGCGGCAGCCAATTAGACCATTTGGGTGGGCAGCTGCAATCCATCTTGAATATTTGATCCTGTTGAGTCGAAAGAACACAAGAAGGGGAGCAGTGAGGGTAAACGATCCTCCTCATAGTCATGCAAATTAGCCAAGCATGGCAATCCTGTTGACTATACGAATGTGCCATATCGTGATCCTTGGATTGTTGTCCAAGCCTTATATCAATGAAATAGGGGGAAATCGTGGATTGGTTCCTGTCCGCAATATAAGATTCTATCTCTTGCGCATCACATTTCCAGATCAAAGTTGTGAAACCAATCTGATCATCTCTCCAAGCTGCAATAGCTAGCGCTTCTGCTCGCTGCACTTTTGACCTAATTCACGAGAACCCGTGACCCAAGAACATCAGCTCCTAAAAACCCTCCTCCAGCTGATCGTCCTTTTTCACAGCTGCGTCCGTATTTATTTGTACCGCCAACGATCGGAGGGACAATTTTAGCTTGTTCCACATGTCAGCAGGCATCTCTGACCATTACCTGGAAGCAGCAAAAAATTATAAATATCATGTTAGAATTTGTAAGTTGGGTGTAGAGAATTTTCTTGAATAAGCAGCATTCCTTTGGCCAAATGAACCAGATGCAGTGCAAAAGATGATTTCCATTGTTATTGTTTATATTCATTGAAGCCATTGTTCCAAGCAGAGTTAAAGAAGGATTCCTAGCAGGGATTTGAATGGATGCTACTATTAAATTTCAACAAGATTGAGAGGTATAACAATCTCTCAACATATATGTGAGATTTAAACTCATTGTTGACCTGCACAAGTAGTCGAAATTTGGTATAAACCTGGCAAATCTACAACTGGTAAAATAGAGTGCAATACATTCCACTAGCATTTTATATTGTGAGGAAACTCAATTCCATATTTTCTTCCAAGCCAAGGAAACTGAAAAGTAGAAATAGTAGCTTAGTAGACAGTGATAGAGATTTAATAGTAAACAAACCTTCTTAGTCTCCCCAACGACATTATCAAGTCAAGACCATAGTATATAATATTTCCTACCCTCCAATGCCCATTTAGAATAAATATTGTTGACATTATATTAAAAGAATGTGAAAAGAAACATATGTTAACAAGTTTAACCATTGCGTCAGTTGCATGATGTTGCACAATTAGTGTTAGTAATGTATACTCCTTTTCTTGTACTGCCATGTGTTGGTGACAATAAAAAGACACGGAGTATTATATTTAATCAAATAATATTTGGAATCAATTTGTAGTTTATCATTACAAATTAATTTCGCTTATGTTTTGATTTAAAGAATTTTTGTTGGTCTCTATTTTTTTCTCGATGTAGGATTAAAATGCAAATGCATATATATTATTTGAGTCAAATATTTACGTTATTTTTTTTTAAAAAAAATCAATTCAAATTTTACTTACTTTGTAATGTATTATTATATAATGTTTTTGCACACAGTTTAGTGTAACAAGCAATTAATTACCGAATAATAATTTTATAATCTTATGATTATTGTGTATTTAAATATGATTTTCAATTTGCATTGGTGGAAGTATTATTAACAATGAACTATACATATATCAGTATATTTCTATGTTAAACAAGGTTTAGTTGAATACTCAATCTTTACATAAGCATTTCTTTAAATGATAAAAAATACTTGTTTTGTTTAAGAGTTTTACAAATTATGGCCCAAATTCAAGTTAATTTGTTGGGATTGACTGTTAATATATCAAGCCTGAATTAGACTTATCACGCCGGTCTAGCTTTTGATCGAGTAAGGTACAATTGTTTGCAAATTAAACAAAGTCAAAGCCTTATTATACCCTTTGCATAAACACACATTAATTGAAAATTCCTAGTCAATTAGTGGATTGACAAAAATTGGAAATCAATAATTTTGGTAATAAAACCAAAAATAGAAAAATAAATGACAAAAATTTTGAGGGATGCCTTGTCCATCCATGGATTGACAAAAAATTGTCAATCCAATGCTTTTAGTAAATAAATGGAATATTTTTTACACATTGCCATTTATCTTTTTCTTTTTTCCATTTTTTACAAAATTCAATTGGATTGACTAGGAATTTTCCAAAAATTGTAAATAAAATATTCCATTTATTTACCAAAATGTCATTGGATTGACAATTTTTGTCAATCCACTGGATGTCCCTCAATGGGTCTCTATTCTCTAGTATTTGCATGGATGCATGGCCATWWTTTTATTTACGTTGTTGACTTTTTGCAGTTGGTTTACCAAATGCATGGAGACTAATGGCCTAATTATTGGCTACTCAATTTACATACACACATTTCTTGATTAGCAAAATGAAGTCTTTTCTTGAAATACTAGTAATAACAATAAAAATAAGTGAGTATTTCTTTTGAGATTTTTATGAATGTACATAAGCTATTACGCAAATCTTATTTTATTGCTGACATCGAAGTATATTGAATGCTTGTTAAAGGCTAATTTCCGTCAAAAAAAAGAAAAAAAYGAGAAGACTTACAAGCTTAATCGTATATTGTGTGCACTTCGCTCTAGGGRTTTTACTGTTATGAACTTATGGCGCATAATAATAATTAAAGAATTTGATAAATACAACCCTTAGGGTTGTCAATAAGAAATAATTGAGAAAAATGTTAACATTAAATAAACAAGTCTAACATCGATTGACGTGTGATTTTGTCATAAATTTTCACCTTTTTATACTATATTAGAAAATATATTAATTCGATCCATAATAATGAAAAAAATCACAGGCAATTAAATAACCATATTATATACTCATTCCGTATCATAATTCTAGAAATAATGTGACATAAACTAGATAAAAAAAGCCTAATCGTTTCTAAAATTATGATGAAGAGGGGTAGTAACCAAAGACGAAAAAATATTAAACTAGATGTTATAATATTCAAAAGCAAACACTTACATTATTGGAACACTAAAAAAAACTAAAATCAAAATTGGGAAAGCTAWTTTTAAAAATAATACGCTATAAAAGCAATAGATGAAGTTTTAGCGAATGATATAAATGAGTAAATCTTGAGTTCAAATGCATGCTTTAATGTTTGATTATTGCTTCATTTATTTGCTTTCACTGCTCATGGAATTCTTCACTGATTCCATGGCACTGCTTGCCTTAGCTTGCATTTGTGAACCAGCCTACAAGCAACCAACAACAAAGATTACATGTATTAATTCACAATTTAATTTGATCGAGTTCATACGTAAATACTAGACCTTAAAAATTAATTAATCGTAATCGTTATGATCGATTGAAAATGAATTCGAACCTCTTGGACGTTTCCTTGGTAGATTGAGCAGCATTCTGATCCTTTCCGTCACGGTCTGGTTTTCTTCCTATACAAGAGGAAAAGTAGTTTATATAAGTATATAGTATGATTGTATAGGCTAATAATTAAAATTATATTTATTGATCGCCAATGAAACCTGTTTTCATTGCTTGATTTTATAAATTTCTCATAAGGTTTTTAAATATTATTGATTATTTCAACTGATTTTTACTGCGTAGTAAGAAAAAACTATGCAATTAACTCATATGTTTCATGCATAAGAGTGTAAATCTTGTTTGCTTACCTCGGCGTGGCCTTAGCCTGGCCAGCTTGGTAGCTCATGTTCTCCGGTATTCATTTTCAAGTAAATGACCTTTGCTTGATTCCTGAAGAATGAAGTGTTGTTTAGTATTAAGTTTGTGTTTAAGAAATTGTAGTTTTGATGATTTGTTTCTAAGAATTGAGAAAGGCATTTATTAGTTTTGTAATGAAATGTGCATATGACAAGTGTGTACAAATGTATGTGGCAAAAAAATAGCCTAAAAATAATGAACAATTAAAACTAACACATGTTTTAATGACTATAAATAAAGGTTTCTTGAGTAATTCCTTGTTTAATGAAATATTACTGAATGATCATAATTAAGGTAGGAGAAAGAAATTGGACGAAAATGTTTTCATGGTTTCCCCTTCAAGCTCGCGTTAATAAAGTTTATGGTATGAGAACTTGTCACTCTGCGAAATCTTTCTCTTGATCTATGAACATCTACAACTATTACTACACGTACTAATATCGAAATTATAATTATTTTTATGGTATCTTGTAAATAATATGTTTTTTTTTAACTCTATCTTTACTTATGTTTTCAACAAAAATAGTTAATGTATTTCATATGATTTAACAATCAATTGTTAATAAGTAAATGAACTATAATACGTATTTAACATTACATTAGACTTATTTAGATAACGAAAATTAATGAAAATAACATATCAAAAGTTTGATGGTACTGTCATACATTCAATCTACTTAAATTGTAAAGAATAAAAGTTTTAAACTTAATTTGAAAATTGAAAAGTAAAGATAGAACCAACAAGTATTAATATGAAACGTAAAAAACCCATATCTATAAGACCTGAAAAGCTAATAGAGACCGTTCTGAATACTGAGCACAAGAGATCAGAGGCGAATTAAGACCCAAGTCCAAAAGATACTTAACTAATAAAAATTATGTGAGAAACTTTAATGTGTGATTGAACTCTCACAGGCTCTATTAATTAACCTACTTAATACAATATATATACACTTACTCTATTAAGGTATTCTCTGCGTTGACACGGAAATGAATTTCATGTGAAATATAATTCATGGGAAATTATTTCCCTTACTCATTTCCTGGAAACTTAGAATAGTTGTTCGGTTGATATTATAGGAACTTAAATTCCTAGGAATTGATTCCCATATTTTGTTGGATATAGTTTGATTTTTTTATTTAAGCTAATTAATTGGGGAGAGAAAAAGAAACTTAACTATTAGTAGTAATAATAATACAAGTTAACGGTTTCTAAAGTTAAAAGGACAAAATGCAATAAAAAGTGTTATTAAAGTTTAAATGGTTATTGTCTCCATGTAGAGATAGAATTCTCTCTCTAGGGTTGAGTTGCCTCGTCGGGATCATTCTGGCGGCCGTTGGTCGGTCTCTCTCTCTTAACCGCCCCTCTCTCCCCCTTCATCCTCTTCTTTTCCTCCCTTTCTGCTCTTTTTGGTTCACCTCGTTAGTCAGGCTTCAGTGGGCTCGTCAGAGGGATTGGGATTAACCCTTATCTATCTATGACGTGAGCCGGCACGTACCCACCCCCTCCTCCTTGTTTGGGTCATGTCGAACGCTTCTGGGCCGATTTTCTTTTGCTTTCTGTTGTTCGCAGATCGAACTCCCCCGGAGGGTCGATCTCCTGTGCGACTGCGGAGGGATAGTGGCCGGGAGTCTTGGTGATGCTAGTTTGAGCGAGGAGTTTGTTTTTTAGGTTTGTGTTTTTTTTAATTTTAGGTTTTCCTTTTCTTCTGTTAGTGGTATAGAGGTGATCACATTAGCCCGGGCCCGTCCGAAAAAAGTGAGGGCTTTGGCAACTAAAAATATCAATTTTAGTCAAAAGTCGTCTGCCCCGCAAAGCCGCTTTTTGGGCGGATTCGGTCCCTATATACTTTTATATACAAGTCCGGCCGGCCGCGCCATTTGATCACCTCTAGTTAGTGGTCCGTGTGTTTCAAGTTTTTGCTCCATTTAAGTTTTTTTTTCTTGCTGTCCGTTTGTCGAGTCTAGTATTAGTGTCCAGAAGATGAATCTTAGTTCATGAACCGATCTGATTTATAGTGCATACTACTAATCAAATGTTCTACAGCATCGTTTCCGTGATGGAATTTGTGAAGGATGCATCATATCGATTGTTCAAATGAGTCCAAGCTATGGTATCGGCATTTGTGGAAGAAGAGTGTGAATTAGAAGCAGTTTAGGGATTATGGTATGGTTCTTGTTCTATATTTTAGATTCTTTATGTATATGCCTATGTCTCTGTAATTTCGTTTTCGATGCGATAGGGTTTAATTAATAAACTTATGTTCCCCGTCAAAAAAAAAAAATTCAAATGGTCTATTCCAAGTATCTAATAAAATAAGGGTAATTGCCACATGCAACCCTTCAAGACTACTGCATATAAGCTATTATATATACTTTCAAAGATAGTCCTCATATCCATTTGTAAAATTTAAACAAATCACACAAAGTTAATCTAATTAACTGTTTTATTTTCCCTCACTTTCTTTTGAAAGCATCTTACATCAACCCTGGGCGGCCAGTGGCGACCCAGGAATTTCCCGCTGGTGGATGTCCACTAATATAAACAAAACTTGTAAAAAAAATTCTTAACAAAATATTACAAAATACATAAACATATTACATAAGAGTCACAAAAAAAAGTTAATTATTTTCACATTTAGTGTTGGTTGTATGGTAGTGGAATATCTAGAAGTGGGATTCTTCTTAGCAAAAGGATAGCTCGCACATGTTTTCATTTTGTTTGGTAGTCCGCGCTACGCTTCATTTCTTAGAAAAGTTGAACAAACAAAAGCAATCAATCAACACCATGAGGTCACACACACATAGCACCAACTACGCCTACTAACAAATATTAACAACACTTTCTAAGATCTTTACTAACATTACTTGCATAACAATCAATCAACACCAAGGTCACAACTAGGAAATCTCATGAGACAAAGTCACAAATTATAACAACTAGTAACAATAAAACCCAGCGGAATGATAACAACAACCTTTAAATCAATATATCAACAATTATCAACAATAATACAATATATTATACCAAGTTTGCAACAATTAACAAATAACAATATTACTAACAAAAATAACAAATAACAATTAACAAATAACAATAACAATTAACAAAAATAACAATTAACAAATAATAAATAACAATAACAATTAACAAATAACAAAAATGAAATTAAAAATTTAAAAAGAAAAAAAATTGAGTCAGATTAACAAGAACAGGGTCACTAACCTGAGTGCCTGAGTGGGCTGACTGGCTGAGTGCCTGAGTCACTGACGGAGTGAGTCGAGTGACGGTCTTGACGGAGACGGAGTGAGGGCCGCTGGGCCGTGAGGCAGCAGAAGACGACTAGACGAGTGAGTGAGTGACGGAGTGAGGCTGTGAGGGCTCGCAGGAGTCGCAGCAGGGCGCAGCCGCGCAGGGAGACGAGTAGACGACGATTGACGCCGTGACTCCGTGACGGAGTGAGGCGCCGCGCCGGCGCCGAGGAGAGAGAGAGATTGAGAAAGGGACTTAGGGTTTGAGAGATTGAGTTTGAGAGAGAGAGAGAGTGAGTGACTGACTTTGAATTGAGACTTGAGACTTTGAGAGAGGAAAAATAAAACAAAAAAAAAAAGACCCTTAGTTAGGAATCGAACACGGGACCTTGGGCAAAACTAACAAGGCTTCAGACCACTGGGCTAGGATGCAACATATGCTTATATTTTCCTTCAGTTTATTTTATACTTATTTTAAAACCGGTTTAAATTAAAAAAAAAAGCCCAAATTTTTTGGGCCGACTGGTGGTACACGTGCACCACTAGGGCCCAATGTAGGTCCGCCACTGCTTGGGGCTACATGTAGTTTTTTTTTCATAGATAAAAACAAGGAAAAGGCTACAATGGTTACATATAAGAATTGAAGCTAAAAATGAAAATAATATACAATTTTTATTGCATCAATTATTGAATAATTTTGTCTTAAATTTATAACATATTACCATTTAAGTAATAAATTTACAACATATTACTCTGTACCATTTAAGTAATGTATAAGCAACATTCGCCCTAAAGAATTGTATTTAACATAACCCTAAAAACAACTGAGGTATTTTAACGCCCCTAATTTAGTTTCAATCTTTGAGCATTATTTTAAGGAAAATGTTAAACATAATGACAAAAGCTAAGAATAAAAGGCTAAATAAGACATCGTTTAGCTCCCCTCAAAAAAAAAAACGTTTAGCTTTAACTGCGCTTTAATTACATCGATTGATGGACGTGTGATTTTGTCATGAATTCCTAAATGTATTCTATTTTAAGTAATGCATTTAATGCTTAAGCATAACCCGCAGGGTTACATATAAGTAACATAACATTTAGTTTACAGCTAGAGTAGAAACCTAATTCATAAAACAAAGTATCATTAAATATAAATAAGTTGGACAAGTTATTCCAGAGGATAAAAAAGGTTGTACGACCCGATGGTTTAGGTTGGGCAGGGCTTTAACCCTAATGTTTTTGGGTTCGGACTCAGTTTTTCGAGCTTTATGAGCCAATCCTTAGAACCAATAAATTTAATATGATTCCAGGATCATATTCCTCATTATGATTCCGGGTAAATATTCGTGT
>SNQN01007867.1:7138-31540 GCA_008642245.1 Bassia scoparia | reverse complement strand
TGGAAAGTTTTTCTTAAAAACGGTTTTATGGAAACTTCAAGATGATCTGGTGAGGATATATCATCTAAGTATGGAATAATATCTTATGGAACTTTCCTAAAATATAAGAAGTAGATATTTCTTTATTTATTTCTTATATTATAGGTTTGCCTCACTAGTAATTGCTTATAAATATCCATGCATATAGACTCACGAATTGACACTTCTCTCCACGTTCTTAAAAGGTGTATATTTGAGAGAAAGAAAGAAAGAGAAAAGTCCAAAGCCTAAGATCAAGCAAGTAGCGTTCATACATAAGAGTGCACACATATTGAGCGATCAAATACTCTTGTAAACTCATAAAGTGAGTAATTGAGAAAAAAGAAAGTTGAGTTGAATTACCAACGAAGGAGTTGGTGATTGGGTAGCAATTGTGAGTTCAGTTGCGAGTGCTTGTGAGTTCAAGTGCAAATTAGCACACTTGGGTTGAGTGTGGGGTGACAATTGTATGTGTTAGTTCACGTACATTGTGAGTGAGAATTGCTTTATTATTTCGGAGTAGCATTAATAAAAGTAACTAGGGTAGGAGGACGTAGCCCAGAGTTGGGTGAACCTCGTTAAATTTGTGTGTCTTTATTATTCTTGCTCGATATTGTTCTACGTACTGTTTAACACTTATTCCGCTGCGAGACCAGTCCAACTGGTCTACCCTACCAAAACAGTACACAATCGAAATTTTAATAGGGACTCAATTCACCCCCCTCTTGAGTACCTTTGGGAAACCTTCAAATCACTCATCTCATCATCACTAATCCTCCGCTCCAATTTAGGGCAACCATCGCCGTTTTTCTTCTCCAACGCGTCTCAGCCGTCGCCGTCGTCTTTCTTCTCCACTCAGTCAAGTTTTTCATTTTTTTTCTTTTTCTTCTTTTCTTTTTTGATTTCGTTTGATTTTTTCATTTTTAAATCTCATTTTTTGAAAAAGTTTTTAGATCTCGTTTAATATTGTTTTTCATGCAAATTTTGGTTTTTTTTCTGGTTTTTTCAACATGACTTTTTTCTTTTAGGTAATCTAACTAAAATATTATTCTACAATAATCTAACTCGAATTTTTCTTAATATTCTACAATAATCTAACTAGGTCTAGGGTTCCTTGTTTTGATTATTTTGTATTTTTTGGGTTCCTTGTTTGATTTTCGGATTGTTTTTGAGTTTTTTCTTTGAATTTCTGGGGGTTTCCCTTTATTTTCTCTCCTCTCAATTCCTTTTTCAATTTTTTTCTGCATTTTTAGATCTAGGGTTTTTTGGAAATTGTTTTGTTATTTTTTATAGATCTAAATATTTTTTTTCTCCTTATGATTTTCAAATTTCGATTTTTTTGGGGTTTTATTTTTGATTTAGGTTTTTTTGGAGTTATAATTCTAATTTAGATTCAACAATTGTGATTTTATAGAAATTTTCGCAATTTAGATTCGTTTTAAAGAAATTTTCGTTTTTAAGAAATTTTGGTGATTTTTGTTTTAAAAAAATTCGTTTTGGTTTATGATTTTATTGTTTCTTTTCAAATTTATTTCCTTTAATTTTTGGAATATTTTGGTTTTATTCTGATTTTTATTGGCTTCTGTATTCACTTGCGGTTGAAGAATGAAGATCTGGAAAATTGAACGGTGATTAGTGAAGGAATCTTGCATGAAATTAAGAATTTTCCATTATTTTAGGGTGAAGAATGTTCTAGCATGTATTTTATGTTGTTATGAATGATGAATCTTATTCTGTGTTATTGAGTTTTTCTTAGTGGATGTGTCCTTGATTCAAGCATTGTAATTTTTTTATGGTCTTCTATTTGTACATTGTAATTGTTTTGCATTTTKTGATTGAATCTTATTATAGTATGTGTTATTAAGTGTTGTATTATATTAATGAGAATTTGAGATATTATTTAATATAGTTATTGTTTTGTTGTTGTTATTGTTTGTTGGAAAGCTGAGAAAAGACAAAAAAAAAGTTGAGAAAGTATACTGACATTATGTCAGTATGCTTTCTTCCCATTTTTTATGTGGCGAGCTAAACATCGCACACAAATCTCCGTATTTCACACACGTATTTTTGTACTTTTTTTGTATTTTTTCCATTTATACCCTTATAATTTTAATCCCTAACCTTTCTACTTCCTTTCTTAACTTTTGTCAAATTCAGTTTTCACGACACCATTCAAACTGCCAAATACACAATTAACGACACATCAGAGCAGTCATACGTTGCCGGAGCACTTCCCGCGGTTAATCGACGTTCCACTCGATGTCATCCTTGCTGCTGCTGCTTCTGCTTCGAGTCAAGCCTTCCTGCGGTTGCGGTTGCTGCTCCCACTCCTTCGCCCCCAAGCCATCCCTGGACGTCGGCTGCCAGTGGATGATTGATGCGCTGCAGCCCCTTTGTCGACCCCAAGACAGCCGCATCGCCCTTCCTTCGTCCCCAAGACAGCGGCATCGCCCTTCCCCTGTCCCTCCTTCGTCCCCAAGCCAACAGCTTTCAAATCGCTAGTTTTTGCTTTTCTACGCCGCAATTAAAATGCCCCCAAAGTCTCGTAAGAGGCTAGATCTTGACTCCCCAACCTCCGGTCAACCATCATAACCGCCGTCGGCCAAGGTACGTATTTCATATTTTTTTATTTGTTGAATTTTAGAAGCTCCGGCCTAACTCACCAGACCAACGACGGTGGTTTCAACTCAGATGACCGGACCTCCCATGGTTGGTCTGACCTAGAATGTTGGGCTCACCAGTGGAGGTCCGGTCATCTGAGCCGGAACCACCGTCCTTGGTACTGTAGGCAGGACAAATTATTTTTTTTTTACTTTGTTATAATTTAATGTAATTCTTTATGAAAATTTAAAATTAAAAATTAAATAGTTGGGATATTGTTATGTAAAATTTAAATAATTAGTATTTATATTATTAAAATTTTCGTGATTGATTGTATAGGTTCGAGTAAGTTAGTGTAATTTGATAGGAAGATTGAAACTTTATTAGTTTGGTGTAGTTGGATTGGATTTAAAAGAGATTTATTAAGGATTATTTGATTCTGAAATGAATGATATGGTTATGTGATTGAGATTCTGAAGAGAAATGTTTTTTTATTTTTTTTAAAGAAAATATTTATGTAAATCCTAAATTTATTCATTAGTTTTTTAATGTTTATAATTTCATTATTGATTGTATAGTTTATTGTATATATGTAATTAGATTTTATGTGTAATTTTATGTAAATATAGTAAATAAATGAAGATATTGCATTATTTGTGTGAATTTTACAATAAATTTATTTAAATATTGTAGTAATATGTATGAATTTGCTTTTTTATTATTTAAAAATTGTTAGTGATAACTTTTCGTTTGAAAATGTTATAATTGATTGCAAATGTTATGTTTATTAAGTATTGTTCGATTGGTTTAGATATGTAAGTGACGTTAGTTTGTTAATATTTGCATGTTATAGCTTCCACCGTTTAAGAGGTTGAACATTAAGGTTGCTGAGGATGGTGATTGTTTATTTGATTCTGGGCCTCGACATACTAGGACTAGGGGGGTTAGTGCTTCTGTTAGACGTGAGAGGACCGATAAACTTAAGGGTGTCCAGATTGTGTCTGAGAGTGTTGAGGATAATCTTGTGGGTGAGGATGACAACGACAAGTTTGGGGATATGAGTTAGGATAACGATGATGAGTTTGAGGATATGGGTGCGTCGTCGGAGTTTGGGCATGAGGTTGTCGGCCCTTAGGATGAACGATCTTCCCAGGTTGAGCGCGCGTTTACATTTGATGACATAGAGGATATTATACGGATGGACGAGGATGAGGATGAGGAATTGAGTTTTGTTCATGTGATAAAGGGAAAGGGGGGAAAGTTTGTTGGTCAAAAAGATGGTGCATCTAAGGCTAGTAAGTCTAACAAGTGTGGTGGGAAAGATGATTCGTGGATAGTGAAGGATCGGATGGGTGGAGGTCCATGTGACGACACACTCATTCCTAGTTATGGAGGACATGTCGCTTTACATATTTAGGAGGGTAAGGAACGATCGGTGTTGAAGTGTCACAATCGTGTTCACACTCATAAAGACCTAGTTGAGTGGAGAAAAAAGAACAAGGATACTGAGGTAGTTAAGGCGCTCGATAAAACTGGCCTAGCACATCTATTTAATGTCGCCTACGCTGATATTGATGTACCCTTGATCATTGCGTTCGTCGAACGGTGGCAGCCCGATACGAACACCTTTCATATGCCTTTTGGAGAGATGACTATCACCTTGCATGATGTTTGTCATATTTTGAGACTTCCGATTGAGGGTCGCATGTTGGAGCTTGTCGGCACAAACGCAAAATTACAAGAGATGTTTATGGAGCTCCGTCCTCAACATGAAGCCTGATGAGTTTGAGAAATCCCCCGTTTGGCGGAAGGGGGGTGTTTATTATGATAATGTTTACTGTAAGGTTTTATGTGCAGATAAGAGGGCCCCAGACGCCTTAGGGAAGGCGTATTTGTTCTGTCTGTTAGGCTCCACATTATTCACATATAAGAGCGGGAACAGAATTATGAYTCATCTCATGTATGAGATAGAGACTGATTTCGATAACATTGGAGATTATTCTTGGGGTTCTTCGACTTTGGCATACTTTTATCGACAGCTAGGCATGGCATCTAGGGCAGAGTGTGTTGGGATTGCAGGTTTTCTAATGCTACTGCAGGCATGGATTTATGAGTATTTTCCTTGTCTTCGTCCTCATCAAGTATCTAAACCGACTGCGGAGGGTGATGCATGGTGTTTACGGTGGGACATTATTAACAGCAAGAGCAAGAGCGCGAACCATCATCATCGCCTGCTGAGGTATAGGACACGACTAGATCAAATGACAGCTAGAGAGGTAATTTCTATTTAGGTCTTTTCACACAAAAT
This sequence comes from Bassia scoparia, assembly GCA_008642245.1. Classification (NCBI taxonomy): domain Eukaryota; kingdom Viridiplantae; phylum Streptophyta; class Magnoliopsida; order Caryophyllales; family Amaranthaceae; genus Bassia; species Bassia scoparia. The sequence continues at coordinate 26,613 of SNQN01007867.1, read as the reverse complement.
TTCAATGTAAATGTATGCTAATTGGTGTAATTGAAATTGCAAGTGCAGTGGCAACCTTATGGCCTTAATTAGGATCAGATAGCCCCGAGGACGGTTTACATGGGACGTATAGCCTTTCGGAGTATTGTTGAGGGTTACAACCCCGAGCGTGTATTGAGGCAATTCGGGCGTGTTCAGGGCATTCCACCTGTACCAGACTTGCCCTTGAAGTGCCAAAGACCCCGTAAAGCTAATGCCTACGGCGTTAGTTGGTTATTTACAGGTCTTGCTAGATCGTGGGGGAAATATATTAGGTCTATAGGGTATAACACTAGTGCACACGGGAGGATAGATGATCCAGAGTTTGCTGACTTAGGTCCGAATTGGTGCGTTGATGGTTACATTGACTGATTCTACCAGTATTCTCATCCCATACTAGTTCGGGATGATGAAGGTGACGGTCGTTTAGTGAGCGATCATCGTACTCATATTGACTATGTAAGTTAAATTAACATTTTTTTTCTTGTGCAATGTATTGTCAAATTAGTCTAATGAGGTTTTCCACTTGCAGTGGATGAACATGTGCATAGAAACCATGCAGGGATTGATGATTGAGGTTGGTGATGAGAGTAGTACGTATTCTATTCAAGCGAAAGCCATCATCTCTGATTGGCAAGACTTGTTGTCTTGATATTTCCATTGTTGTCATTTTTAGGATTCCTCTATTCTCTATTTATTTATTTTGATGAACATCAGACTTTCAAGTTGTAATTTGGACTTGAAATAGTACTTTAACTTGTACTTTCATGTAATTTGGACTTAAAATGTAACTTGGACTTTAATGTTATTTGGACTTGAAATAGTACTAATAGTAGTCTAAGTAGTTAAATTATGAGTTACATGCTTAGTATCTAACGAGATAAATAAATGCTACGTTGATGAATTAATATTCAAATACATTGTAGTCTATCGAGGAAACAAATGATACTACATATCAACCAACTGTAACAAATTAGCAATCCTTTGTGCATAGAGGGCGTCCCATCTAGCTATGGTGTCATCGTGTATATCGTGCTAGAGTAACGCAACGGGGGGTAACGGGCTATCCCTTTGCCACACAAGACTGACATAGTGTAATAGCTAGCTCTCAAGATGGGATTGTAACTGTTGAAGGACGATGCCAAGGAAGGACTGTGACGCAAGGAGTCACACAACCACTAACGACGTAGAATAGAGACACCGTTATATTCCAGATTTGGGCAATCGGGAACAAATCAGACATGACTTTCATCCAATGTTGTTCTCCTACCGCACCTCCATCCCATCGTATTCTATCAATTGCCGCTTCAAAATCATTGAAATATACTCTGTGGTATATTGGCTCTACCGCTACCTCATTTGCGATCGTTTCGCGAACAAATGGCCACTGATTTTAATCCTCAAAGGCCCAATGAGCAACTACTCTAAAGCCGCAGTTGCCATCACTAACCACATCAAGTAGCCGATCAACATATGACATGATTATTGAGGAGAGCTCCCTAGTGTACCAATAGTCATCCATGCTCATAGTTTTAACTAAATTAATAATAATATTTGCATTAAGATAAAATAAATTTGCATAAAAAAATTAAGATAAAAATATTAATTCAACATTCAAAAATATGAATTACCTGATTCTGACTTTGATGGTGTTGAATTTTTCGAATGTCCTTCCCCACGTCCTTTGCCACGCCTTGTTCCCAATTTAGATGTCGCTAACTTGGCAACGTACTCAAAACGACTATAGTTGCGCGAAGTGGGGCCAGTTTTATGGGCTCGACGACCCTTAGGAGCTTCATTAACCTCGGGCTCCTCAATATCCAATGATTCCGGGTGTAACTCACCTTCCGAGATGCGACATATCGTGCGTAGTGTGGCTGGGTCACAACTGGCTGCCTTGTCGACAAGTTCCATAAACCACTCCAAATCTTGTTTAGACTCATCAGCAAAGGCATCCATATCTACACTTTCCCCTATCACAAGTGTCATCCAGAATGGATGTACACGATCTATGTAGATCGGGGGACCGCCTCTCTCAGTGGCACTCTTAATGGTACACGTACACGACAAGCCATTAGTCGTAAGTAAGGCGCATCCACAACGCGTAAACACTTCTTCACTCAACTGTCTCATTCGTTTCATCTCTGTTTCCAAAATATCAATGCAGAAATGTGACACATGTCCCTAGAGATGCTAGAATGGTGCCTTCGGCCCTAAACTACGCCTTCGGCAATCCTCTAGATGATATAAAAGTTTTCAGTGTTGAATCTCCAAAAAACGATGAACTTTGCTGAAAATGTAGTCCAACCCATTTGTAGGTGTCTCAATCCATTTCTTAGTAACCGAATGTTGGCTCTCAACCCTGTTAGTCGTGGTCTGCCCGAAATGAAGTACCTTGTCAGTCCAAGCCTAAACAAACTTCTCCTTGTGTGGAAGCCAAGTGCCCTCAAGGTACTGTTCAATGCAAGGCCAAGTAACACACCAAGCTTCCTTCAAGTGATGCAACGCCCAGTGGTACTCTTCCTCGGATCTTGCTTCCATGACTTCTTTCCACCTACCTCTCTTGAACCTCTCACCCATGCTCTTGGTTGTCTTACTAGCCACGTAAGCCTCCACGTCCTTGTTGATATGCCACGTGCACAGTAGATGATAGGACTTTGGAAATATTTTTGCAAGTGGAGCTAGAAAACTCGCCTCACGATCAGTCACGAACGCAGTAGGCTCAAACTCTGCACCAATCAGCGTCCTAAGCTTGTCGAAGACCCATTTGTAGCTCTCCTTGTCTTCTCTTCTCATGAAAACATATGCGATCAAGAAGGTGTGATTTGTTGGTGTAACACTAACCATCTCAAACATGGGCGTCTTGTAACGATTGGTCTTGTACGTGGAATCCATCAGAATGACGTGAGGCCATGTACATAGCATGTTCATGCAAGTGGGTGTGCCATGAATGTATGTCGAATCCTACGGGTCCCTAGATCAATAAGAATCCAATGAACATACTTCTCCTTAGTAGCAAGGTGTAAGAATTGTTGTACCAGATCTCTACCGTCGCCTATTTCTTTGCGAATCTTCATCCTCTCATTGTAGATTTGTCTGATAGTTGGATACAAGTCAGGGAACTTGTCTTTCAAGACACTCATGATCCACCTAAGTTTTCCTTGGGCTTCCGTTAACTCTTGCACCAATATCTTCATGTCAGGACTGAGATAACTAAGATCCCGATAACCCTCAGCATAAACAATTAGAGGATGATTATGCATTCCACGAACCCCGACTTGAACTACCACTATCCATCCATCTTGTTGGTTCCTTAGCATGCCTTTTATTCCAAAAGGACACTCACACCCTTTGCTCTTCGTATTTTTGCGAGAAGCTTGACTCATGTCATGATTCGCGCTACGATTCGGGCTCGCTCGATTTCACCTATAGTACACATAAGGCCGACCATCTCGTTGTTTTTTTTTGTGGCCTTCACCAAAATGAAACCGAGTTTCACCGCAATGGCTTTCGCCCAACTGTACAACTCAGTCTCGTTAGCCAACAACGTCGATGTCTCGAATCAACTACTATAATCAACCCCATCACCTCCATAATCAACCTACCATAGTAAACGATGCAAAATTCATTAAATGAAATAATAGTGTATGTAATAATTATTATTAGAATATTCTTATTTAATGCAATTTCTTACTTTACCTAAAAAGATTAATTAAATCGTAATTCCAACAATAYTAAAACATGATACACTAAGTTGCAATGCATTTAAAGTGACGAGCTAATCAAAGTATAATCACAATTTTCAATTGTAACATCACGCATAAAAATATAAAAGTGTATAAGTAGACTAACTAAATAATTACAACAAAATACGAAATTATTTTTTAATTAATTAATTTTCATATTTTTTAAAATCAACCACATAAAAAAATAAAAAAAGTGGGAGAATAGGATGTCCGGACCAAATGAACGGGCCCACCATGGTGGGTCCGGCCAAGATGAACGGGCTCTCCATGGACTGTCCGGTCATGTTGGCTGGACCTACCATGGTGGGCCCGTTCGTCTAGGCCAGACCTACTATGGTGGGCCCGTTCAGTTAGGTCGGACTCACCATGGTGGGCCTGTTTATCTAGGCCGGACACCTTAGACGAAAAAAAAATTCAACGGAGACTCACCGAGGACCAAGGGCTCGACGGGCCTGCTTGCTCGTCCATAACTATGCTTGACGGTGGACGAGCTGGATGGGGGTGGTGGTATTCGGTTGGGAAACGGTGGTGGTCATTGCCGGCGGTGGTGCACGTGGTGGTGGTGGTGGTCGGAGTTAGTTTTTCATATTGGGTGGTGGTGATGGTCAAAGATGAAGTGCGAAAAGGAAGATTGGGTAAGTGAGAAGAGAGAGAAAGAAATAATGGGTTAAGGTTTAAAAGTGAAAAAAGTGAGGTAAGTAAGTAAGGGTAGAAGAGTAATTCCATCAAGTATTGCGTGCGAAATACGGAGTATTGCGTGCGACATTTAACACAACCCTTTTTTATTTCATGAATTAGGATTACCGAGCGTCTTACGGTCAGTAATAAAAAAAAGTAAAACCGACCGACAGTCGGTCGGTAACACCTCCTCCCGGATTAACTTTACTTCGATCGGTAACAAATTCTCAACCGATTACCCGATCGGTAAAAAAATTTACCGACTAACTCTCCGCAGAACGACTTTTACCGACCGAAAGCGGTCAGTAAATCGGTAATTGGCAGTCGATCGAGAACAAATTTCTTGTTGTGTTATTTGATTAGAAATAATATTGGATGGATGAGATTAGGTTTGAAACTAAAGTTAACTCTCAAATCTTAATTGAATTTAGAACTCTATTTCGAGATAAAGGGAATCATCACAAAAGTAGATGATAAATTTGTTATGCTATGCTTAAAATCTTTGAATTGCACGAATTTATGAAAATAGGTATGATTGCTTTTTTTAATTTAAGGATTACTCTATGAGAAAGTCCAAACAAATCGAAACATTACGTCGACTCTTCGTATCGAACGATATTGAGATTATTCTCTAACATACATACAGGTACCTTAGGGGTTGACCTTAGACGTGGGCATGAGTCGTGCTGGGCTTGATTGCGGGCTGGGTCAATGAGTCTAAGTGAACTATGGGTCGTGTCATGTATATGCCGTGCCACTTCAATGTCGATGTCGTGTACTGTCGTGCTTAACTACATCTTTGAAACTTTGGTTCATGGCCTGTCCAAACCCACGTGTTTGATGGGTTGTGCTCTTACCAACCATGGACTGTCCTGTGGGCTAATCATGGGCCAAACCATGGATTTGTTCATGGACCATAAAAAGCATTATAAAAAAATATATGTTAGAGTCGTATGACTTAGAATAAAAAAGCATTACTTAAATAACATTACCTAATTGAATATTGTTAAAAAAATATAAAAATAAAGGGAAATAACATATTGCCAAAAATCTAAACCTCAAAAGTACTTCTAATAGAAATATAGAGTCGAGAAAAGTACAAGCTTTTAAATTAAAAAGACTAATCTGTTATATTAAAAGAATGTGTTCATTTGCAACTACCTCCACACCTCACCATATGACTTCCCTCCAATTATCCTTCTCACCAATTGTCTCCCTATATAAAGTAATAAGTCAGAAACTAAGTGTACGTTTAAAAAAAAAACAAAAATCTATACCAATATATAAAAAAAAGAAAATAAAATACATGATCTAATTTAATGATATGATGAAATAATGCTATTATTTAGGTAACTACTTAGCAATAATGTATGAATATATATTCCCTAAATTTATTATTGCATGAAAAATATTCCCAAAATAAAAGACAAATCTTCTCAAAAAAACAAGATATAAATAATAGAAAAAGATTACATAGTCTTGAAAAAGAGATTAGTTATATTGAAATAATGTTGTTCGGATGCAACTTAGCAATTTTTTTATAGTGAAAATACTTAGTATCTTTGTTTAGATTCGTATATTTGACACTTAGTCGTATTTTAACTTTAGGTCCATTTATAATTGTCTCATCATCTCATTTAACACCGTGCTTTGCACGGAAAAATCTAGTAAACATTAATTACAAACTTTTGGTAGTGGTACTACTTAATAATTGATAAATGGAGTTATAAACTAAGGAGAGTCTACATGGTCATGCTTACCCACGTAAATTTGCAACTTGCCAGACAAGAAAAAAGGGTCACCTACGGGACTGGTCACAGGCCAACTGTGGACCATAGTATAGGACAACTACGGTCCACACATGAGCCTAAATTGTTGGCTCATGCCCGAATGGGTTTTTTCACAAATATTTTGTTCACGGCACGCCCAAGGCAAATTATTATGTACAACCCCTCTATACTGCAATATACAATCCCCTCCCGATCCACGCCCAACTCTAGTTGTCCAATATACAAACTCTAGTCCGAAATCTCATCCAATCTAATTCAAATAAGCTATTCAGATTATTTTTTTTAAAAGAAATCTATAATAAAAAAATTATTAGTTAAAATTCAGATAAACCTTAAGTTGGCCCCCAAACCATATACTTATTAATTTTTATTCTTTGAGTAGTTAATTAATTATTATTTATTATATTTTTTGTTTAATGAAATTATGAATTTCTTACGAGGGATATTATGAACGAAAATTCAGATTCGAACGGACTTATTCAAATTTTGAGATTTTAATTTGGATTTGATTGGATTGAATTTTGAAAAGTTTGGATATGGATTTTGACTATAAAATAAAAAGTATAATTATATTTCAGATTGGATTATATTAGATTTTAGTTTGATCCACGGTCCCAATAGACACCCCTAGGTACCTAGCTATCCTAACACAACTTTTTGGCTAAAATCAAGTGTAGTTTRTGTTCTTAGGGCAAGATTATCCCTAGTCTTGAGGAGAGTATTGACGTGAGACTCCCTCAAGTCTTAAGGGATAATCTCGCCTAAGACTCACAAGAGTTTTGAGTAGTGTTTTCAAAATTAAAACTCTATTCAAGAATCAAAGCTAAGTGTTCCAGTTGTATTGGTTCTTTTTTTAATCAAATTTAATATTTTTCTCTTTATATAAAAAAAAATATGTATAAAAAGAGAGTCTTGGGATAAAGTATGAAAACGTAGAGAGTCTTAATGTGAGTCTTGAAAGTAAAAAGTTAGTGAAAAGTTGATGTGGCAAAGTTTGAAGGAATGATTTCGAGTGTTGGGAGAAACTTGCCCTTACCTGGCACAATATAGTAGAATTGGAGTGTTGGGATACATTCAATTGTATAGTAGAATTTGCCCGCACCACCTAAACTTGAATTATTTATTGAATAGCACACCCTTCGTTGAACTAAATTCATGCCATAAGGAAAATTAGCACTATTCATCTGTTGCGAGAATTTTCTAAATTCTCGTCATTATTTAAGAATAAATATAGTCAAGTGGGGTCTTGTTAAAATCATATTAACAATTAGTTTATTAAAATCCAATTCTTATAATTTTTACTCATATACAACTAAATATATTTCACTTGTAAATTATGCATTAGCAAACGTGTAAAGTACTAGTGATAGGAATTTAGCGGAACAGAGGGAGTAATTCGAATTTGATAAATAGATCTTTCCTATTTTTAAATTAAATTATTTTATTCTTTCATTTTCTTATCCAAATTTGAATTCGCTAATTTTTCATTCAATTTATTCATTTTTAATATTTCTTGATTAATGAGAATGAGGGATAGTTTAAATGGTTAAAGCTTCCCTCCCGATTTCATAGATTTTGAGATCGATTCTCATACCTGCCCTTGTGGCTCTCTTCGTACCGAAAAAATTATTTCATAATTGATTCATAATCTATCGGTATTTTGTCTAAGTAATATTCAAGAATTGTACATGGCCATTGTTTAATAGGACGCCATATATGATCTTTCAACTAGCTGTTTAAAATAACTAGTGAATTTTTATCGAGATAGATATTTTTTTTACTAGGATAGAGATAGATATTGATTAATAATACTTCAATTGTTTCATAAAATTCGAGAATTTTTTTATTGTATTTTATGTTATAAATAAAAAAAGAGAGAAAATATGGAGAGAATAATAGTGTATCTAATTAGATGATGGGGGAATACAATATACTTCCTCCGTATCAAATTTTAAACGCAAAAAACCAATTTTCACGCATTTCGAGATTGAGATTTAACAATGTAAACAAGAAAATTATTCAAAATAATTTTAACACAATGAAGAATAAGATTATAACTTTATTGTGTTAATTATTTTGATTAATTCACTCATTTACATTGTTCAATCTCAACCTCGAAATGCGTGAAATTTGGTTTGTTGCATTTAATTTGATACGGAGGAAATATAGATACAAGTGGGGAGATAGGGTTTCTTGAGGAACAATTAACCCTAATACAAACTAGAATATTCCAAAATTCACATAATATTATATCTGAATATTATATAACACTCCCCCTTGAATGTCCATTATTGTCGAAGAGTGTGCCTCATTAAAACCTTACTAAGAAAAATCATATGGGACAAAACCTAGTGAAGGAAAAAGAGTACAACACCTTCGTAATACTCTTTCGAATGCTGCCTTGTTAAAAACCTTAACAGGAAAATCCAATGTGGGACAAAACCATGGATAAGGGAAAAAGAGTGTAATGAGTATTTTCTCCCACTAGTTAGTGCATAAGTACTTGATAGCCTCTAATGTAATGTATCCAATATTGCTGAGCGACTTCAAACTTGTAGCAGAATAATATACTTTCATGGTTGATTCTCCCATATTAGACTTGAGTCTTCAAAGCTTGGTGTGAACAGTACAAGGAAGCTGTCTTCATTTCATTTCACCAAATCATAAAATATAGTGCATGTGATGATCTCAATAATATAATATTTTGTTTCAAGTTGCCTTCATCATTAAACTTATGCCTTCTTTTGGAGGACATATAAAATAGCTTTCACGATCAAATATTGATCATAATTTAAGACAACTCATAATATCATCAATATCATTGTTCAATCTAATAAGAATTAGTAATATATAATAACTAATCACATGCATCGCCCATGGTTCTTCCGGACCACAATCAAAATATTATCACTGAATACTCAAACTTCTGGTTGAGTTTCAATAACTTAGTAATCAATACTCTTCAAGTGTTTGACAATACTGTAATGCCTAACGTTGCAATATTCAATATATGAAACGAAATGGGCTAGATATGGATTCTTATAATCCTGTACAATGTATAGTGTGGATTCTTATAATCCTTTTTATCAGTGGACTTTTGGTCCATGATAAACTTTGATCATCATCATCATCTATATTTCGTTGGACTTCAGGTCCATAATAAACTTTGATTATCATCATCAATATGTGGACATGAAAAGTGAACATTTATTTCTGATCCCTTATTCACAAGTCCACTCATTTTGCATATGCATTATATTTATCGGTTTCATCATATGCAATCGTTATTAAATTTTTTCAAAGTACATTTAACAATCTATTTACAATGATATCTGCAAACATTTCTCATTTGGTACCATTATAACACTTCTCATATCATAAGCCATCTATTATAGATAATTCAGATATCTGTTGMACTTCCGAAAGATTTCTGACATCATGATATTAATATGTTGTAATTATTTCACATTCAAAATGTCAACTGACTATCTTGCCAGTAACATATATATTTTTATTGGAACCGATTAAACAATCTACACTTCAAGTGTTGTAATTCACAATTGGCAAGATTTTATCTCAATGTATACACATGATATGATCAAAATGTATCTCTCTATACTTCTAGAAGGGTCATAATGATATACAAACCAAATCACATATATGTGCAACATATCTTGATAACTTATAGACAAAAGTTGGCTCGAAATCATTTCAAATTACCATTATATATAGGGATCATTTGTTTAATTAATTTTGTCAACTTACTCCAATTCTCCCCCCTAAGTTGGTAAAATATCTCATATGTAGGGCATCATCAAAATTTTGGACCAACTTAATATATCAATTTGCAATATAATTCTCTTCAATGGGAGGATCATGTTCAATAAAATTTATCTTTACTGAAGAATATTATAAATGGGGAGAGTATATTGTGTAGTTGTTTATTATTTTTCTTTATTCTTGTGCTGACTGATAATAGCCCCAATAATCAAGAGATTATTATTATATGTTGAATACAAGTGACTTGTATATGTAATTCCATTAGATAATGATCTTTAGCATCATCAAATACTCCAAAATTTCTACATACAAGTAACTGTGGTGAACCTCTGGTCACCTAATACTGAACAACATATATGTTATTGTGGTGAACTTCTGGCCACCTATTACACATGCCCATATAAATATAATTTCTTAAAAATTTCTTCAAAATAAAATACTCCCTCCGTTCCTTGAAGCTTCTACCATACACTATTTGGGTTTTAAAATATGAAAACTAATATAATATGAGAAGTGGGGTTAAAAAGTAGATTTAGATTGGAGAGAGAAACAAAGAAAATTACATTGTTTAATACACGAGTGTATTGCAAGTGGTATGATGGGTTCCACATGGTGGACCACCACAATTAAAAAAATAATATAAAGTTTCCTAAAATGGAATAAAGTAGGAGTGGTAGGAACTTCAAGGAACATAGGGAGTATTAAATTCATATATCAAATATAGCTCAATCTCAATGTTATGTCTTGCCATTAAATTTATTTCATATATTTTACATGAGAGAGCGTCAACACATCATTTCATTCATATTAAATGAAACTTCATATTTTCAGAACGGTTAATTATTGAACTCAGATGACCTATTTCAATCATCACATCCAATCACATTTTCTTTGAATTTCAATGGTCAGTTAAATTGCCAACTTTCCAATACTAGTGATCACCTTATTATGCATACTTCATGCATGACCATGAATATATATGATGTGATGTATATAAACACAAATGTGTGTTTCTGTATATAATTGGCAAGACAATCAACTGATAGTTGATCTTATAATAACTCATACTCTGTTGGAGTAATGATTAGTTCCTTGACACATGCTTATTTTGTTGGACATCATTTTTGGTACTCTTTTGGAGTACTTTATAATCTTAGTACACTTTAATGTACTAGAGATGATCTCTTTAGTAGATTTATCAAAATGTGTCACTGTCTTGAATTTCTTTGTCATTGTCATATAGTTGCTCCGATCCCTTCCTCTTTTGAGGATTCTTCTCATTATAAGATATTAATTTATCACGCTTTAGGTGTGCTATATATTCATTAGCAATTAAGGTTGTCCTGCCGGGACATAAATCTTCATCGGAGCACTTTATATCAACATATTCAATTGACAATGACTGCTATTCACATCGATCTTCAAGATGGTTCAATCTTAATTAATAATTGACAATCATGTGGCCACATCTTTATAAATCAAATGTCATATCTAGCATATATATCCAACTGACCATCAATACAACTTATTATTCATGTGCAAGAATTACATAAAATAATGGAATAAACACTGTCCCCCCCCCCCCCTCTTAATACTTGTATATGCGGGCTTAATATTTGTCCAGCAATCTTTTAATCCCTTGCACTTTTAAGTCATAAATTCTTTTAATAATGCATGTATCAAGTAGAGTGTTCCTCTTGCATTCATTATCAATTAGAATATCTTATATGTATGGGCATAAAAATAATAATTTATTGAGTCGTTCACAATGTCATGTTCAAACTCATCAACTCAAAAATGCAATAGCTAGCTCAAAGATAATATGCACTGATGTTTGCAATCCTTATAAGCTTTTCTATGATATAATAATCAAAATAATATATACCAAGAATACATGCTTATAACTTTTCAAAATATGGAATTTCTCATTCACTTATGGGAATGAGTATATCTAGTTATTTACCTTACTAAAAGCTTGGTATCTTGAGTATCCACCCATTAAAAGACAATATATAAACTCCACAAATTCTTTATAAATTCACATGACATTGTTGTGCATATATTTAGGAACACAGTATTTGTGTAAATGGTAGATTATTTAATTTAAAAACTATTTGCCATGTATTAGACTTTATATATATGTTGAGGGTTTTCTGATTCTTCATGAAAATTACGAAGTTTCAAGTCATTATGTCTAAGGATTTCATATTCAATTCATACATTATTTCAATTATTCATCTTCATCATATAGGTACTAGGTACCTAATTTTATAATTATATTTAATCACATTTTAATCAACACATTGATACTTCCGAGTTACTAATAATATATGAACATGGTACTAAGTAAAGTTTAACGGAAAGTTTAGAAGTTCAAACGTAAAACCCTCGAAAAAAATATCATACAAACTTCATAAGTATGAGTGATTCTCATAAATTTGAGAAATTTTAGATTCGCATACTCATATTCAATTTACTCATCATTTTAACAATTCAATTGCATGAAGACATATTATCATATATTTCCAACAAATTAAATCACATATCAACCATCGTCATGATAATATTATTTGTAATATTATATATCAACTTATAAGAGTTGTAATAATAATTGTTTGAGGTCAACGAAAATAAAAGAGTCACGAGATTAAAGAAAATGAGATTTGGCATATAAGAGTAGCCACACTCGCAAATTTAAAAGATTATAAACATTAAAAACTTCAATGTATTTTCGTCGATATTTAATCCATCTAAAAGAAATTCTTGTAAAACAATACTACTATCCTGTAAGCGTATTAAGTAAATACAATTTGGAAAATGCAAAATGCTTTTATAATATAGGAACCTCTTTCTCTCTCTAGAGTTTCTCTCTCTAGGAGTCTCTCTTTAGGGTTTTTGCTTTTCGCCATTGCTARAGGTTTGAGGTGGTTTTCCACCTGAGCTATGGCACGAACTAGGCAACAACGTGCGTTTGGAAATCGCTCAAAGAAGAAGGAGGAGACGTTGGTGCGTTCCGTGCATTCGAAACATTCCCTWGAGTCTGATGATGGTGACTCTAGGGTTTCCGTTTCACATGAGATTGTGATTGTTGAGACTACTTTGAATGAGAGAATGTGTAAAGCTGATCATGCTTTTGAGGATAAACAGAATTTTGACCACTGGCTTAGTGTTCTTCAGAGTCGTGGCACAAAAGTGGGTTTGTCCGGAAAACAAAGCATCCCTTCTTCGAATTCAGGTGATTCCCATTCTGCTTCTSATGTCAAAATTGATTTAGTTGATATTGAGGAGGAGGTTAATTACTGGAATTCCGCTGTGGTATGTCATGTTTTGGGGGCTAATCTGCCACTCAAGGTGATTGAGGGTTTTGTAAATAGGATTTGGCGAAACTGTGGCATTAATAAAGTGGCTCTATTGAATCGGGGGCTATTCTTGGTGCATTTTGATTCCATTGATAATTTGACTAAGGCGCTGAATATTGGACATCATTTCTTTAACTCGAAACCCTGGACCTCGGATTTGGATTTAACTACTCCCTTGAAAACTGTGCCAATATGGATTAAGTTTCCTCGCCTTGATTTGAAGTATTTGGGGGAAAGGTGCTTGAGGAAGCTTGCTAGATTAGTGGGGGGCTATCTTAAGCTTGATAGTGCCACTTTCAATAAGGAGAAGCTTCTTTTTGCTCGGATTTTAGTGGATGTTGAGGTGGATAAAACTCTGCCGGATTCCATATTTTTTGATAATGAAGCTGGGTGCCTTGTTAAGCAATATGTTGAGTATGAATGGAGGCCTTTCCTTTGTACTGGTTGTCAAGAATATGGCCACACTATGGACAAGTGTAGGAAGGGTAAGTTTCAAAGATGGGCTTCGAAGGTTAAGCAGGTGTCTCCAGTGGTTCCTGCTGAGGTGCCAAAGGCACATCCTAAGGTGGTTACTCCTGTTGTACCTGTGGTGGAACTTGGGCCATCTCCTCCTAGGGTTGTGGGGCCTTTTATTATTGAGGATGGCACGAATTTTCAGATTGTAGCTAGGAGGAACCTGCTAAGGTGATTGCTACTTCTCCTCTTGTGACTCTTACAAATGGCTTTGTTGCTTTCGGCTTAGGACAAGGTGATGGTGTTATTTCATAGGTTGAAGCTGGTGAGAGGGGGAGCCCTTTACCAGTTATGGATAAGGTGATGTTATGGAACACTAGAGGGCTGAATGACATTGCTAAACAAGCTAAAGTGAGAAGGATGATCCATCTCCATGGTATTCAGTTGTGCAACCTTCTAGAATCCAGGGTAGAGCTTCCTAGCCTTGGGAAGGTTTGCCTTAATGTGTTTCTAAACTGGTGTTTTTTCTCCAATCATAGCCATCACTATAATGGGAGAATTTTATTAGCTTGGATGCCTGATGTGTTTACTGTGAACATTCTACATGTCGCTTCTCAATTGGTTCACTATAGAGTGACTATTCAAAGTACTAAACTGGTGTTTTTATGCACCTTTATGTATGCTTTTAATGATGAAGCTGGGAAGGAGGATCTTTTGTCTTCTTTGTGCACTATTGCTGATACCTGTGATACTGCATGGTGTGTGGGTGGTGATTTTAACTGCTTGCTATACATTTGGATGAGAGAGTGGGTGGTCTCCCTATCAAGACTCAGGATATTCTTCCTATATATGGAAACTTGTTTTGATTTTTGTCACCAGGAGGAGGTCAAATCTTCTGGGAGGCTTTTTACTTGGAACAATAAACACGAAGGTGATGGGAGGATTTTCTCAAATCTTGATAGATTGGTGGCTAAATCAGCCTGATGATCTGTTTTTCCTACTGCTAAGGCTCATTTTCTTCATGAGGTTGACTTTGATCATTATCCCATGCTTCGCTCTTCTTATCATTCACATGCTGGGAGGAAACCCTTTAGATTTCACAATCACGGGATCCTTAACTCTGCTTTTAAGGATTCTTTGCTTCCTTGTTGGAGACCTGGTTTAAATTGTTTCATGTTTCAGGTTCTCAATAATTTGAAGAAATTGAAGGGACGTTTAAAGTTGCTTGACTCTAGGGGTCAGGATGACTTGCATCAAGAAGTCTTAGCTGCTCATACTCACTTGCAAGAGGTTCAAGACTCTTTGCATAGACAACCTGGGGATTCTCTTCTGGCTTCTATGGAGAAATCAGCCCAGGAAATATATAATGGTGCTTTTAGGGCTTATAATATCATGCTCAAGCAAAAAGCAAAATTGCACTGGCTTAAGGATGGATATGGTAATTCTAAGCTTTTCTATGCTAGTATTAAGAGTAGGTATAAGAGAAACTCTATCAATGCCAGCTGTACTAGTCAAGGAGCTTGGGTGACCAATCCTGCTGAGGTGAGTGCAGCTTTCTTGGATTTTTACCAGTCTCTTCTTGGGCAGTGCAGGCCTTATAGGAGTGTTGTGAATATTGAGGTGGTTCAGCTTGGTCCTTTGATGAATCCTGGTGTGTGTGCCAAACTTTCTCTTTGTTTTTCTAGCCATGATGTCAAGAGGGTGCTCTAGTCTATTCCTATGACCAAAAGCCCAGGTATTGATGGGTATAACAGTGCTTTCTTCAAGGCTGTTTGGGACATTGTAGGTGGTGATGTGACTGCTGCTATTTTGGAAGTTTTTGCTTCTCGGAAGCTGTTGAGGGAGGTCAATGTCACTACTCTTACTATGGTCCATAAAGTTAAAGATCCTAGTGTAGAAAGTGAATTTAGACCAATAGCATGCTGTTCTACAATTTATAAATGCATCACAAAGTTGCTTTGTGAAAAGCTTAATTAGGTTCTACCTGAGTTAATCATTGCTAATCAGGGAGCATTTATTACTGGCAGGAATATTTTGCACAATGTCATGCTTTGCCAGGATCTGGTTAAGATTTGTAGACATAGCCAGGTTCAACCTTGTTGCCTTCTCAAGCTTGAAATTAGGAAGGCATATGACATAGTGGAATGAGATTTTATCCATGAATTGCTTCAATAGTTGCAGTTTCCTACTCACTTTATCAACCTCATCATGACGTGTATCACTACTCCTAGATTTACTATTCTGCTCAARGGTAACCCTAGTGAGCTCCTTACTCCTCAAACAGGTTTGAGGCAAGGGGACCCTTAGTCCCCTTTGCTATTCACTTTATGCATGGAATATGCTTCRAGGTTACTAAAGAGAGTGGGTAGTACGTCTGAATTCAAATTTCACTCCAGGTGCAGACTGTAGACACAAAAATTTTTGTAAGTGTTGCAAATTAATATAAATTAATAATTCGGGTTAACGAAAAATGAAATTAACCCAATGTAATTAATTTTAGCCTCATCAAATGAAATTCGCACTAATTGGGCTAAAATAATTGGGCTCATTGGTCGCGTAAATCCAAATACCAAAAAAAAGGTCAATTAAAGACTCTCAAGTCACAATATGGGCCGAACCCACTAAACATGAGGCCCAATATATGGGGCTTCTCTCCTCCATAAATATGGGGCTCTCCTCACAAATAAGGGGGATTCTTTTTAGACATCAAAAGCTCACAAAACTTTCTCTCTACAAACAGCCAACAAGCATCATCAAGTTGTGCCGACTGATTAGAGAGACTCAAACACCTTCAACTAAGGCTTACATTTTGTCAGCCCTCACTCAAACACATTCAAGTGAGGCTTACATTTTGTCGCCCCAAATTCGAATACATTCAAACCAGGTTTGCAGCCACATTGGCACTGGGGGCGGAAGAAACCATGTCTGTGCCTGTTTGTAATAGATGGGTGGTGGCTCTAATACCAATTGAAGGTTATGTGGTACTCAAGAGGGGGGGTGAATTGAGTATAGTTATTGATTACCAATTTTTCTTCTTTTGTTTTGGACATAGTATGAGGAACCAGTTGGGTTGATCCTGTACGCAGCGGAATAAAAGTAAGACAATAAAGAACACACAGTATTTAACGAGGTTCACCCAACTCAGGGCTACGTCCTCCTATCCTAAGTTCTTTTATTAATCTACTCCGAAAAACAAAGAACTCGCTCACTCTACTGTTTCCCTACTCCGGGAACCAGCACACCCCACACTCAACTCTGAATGTGCACTCGACTCACACTCATAAGTCCAACGTGTATTTTAACTCACAAACAACTCACCGCCTTCAACCCCTCTGTTGGGAATGCCTTTACAGTAGCAAATTTTCTCTCTTATGAATGACTTCTTTACAAAGCTAAGTAAGAAATGTTTAAGCTCGTTCTAATACATCTTTAATAGTTGACTACAATAAAGTAATGATCTTATGTAGCTTTATAAAGAGTATATATTTTACTACTACTCACAAATATTCGTCTCTTTATGATACACGTGAAGATGAAATTTAATGGCAATTGTGAGAGATATAACGCAGTTCAGTTAATAACATCTATATTAGTATAATTGACATAAATATACACCCCTAGTCTTCCTAAGAGTCTATACTTGAGCCAAACAAGGGCAAGATTATAGGCTAGATTTATGGAAAGTATTTATCATATGTTCGATTTTAACCTAAGGAAATGAATCAAACAAGATATATACTCCAAGGTTTGGAAGGCAATAAACACATATTCATCTATATTTCCAGCTGCAATCATTCTTTCAAAGTAGTGCCTTTTCTGAAAATACGTTTTAGAAAAACCTTTTTCAAAAAACCGCCAGCCAAAATTCCATTCAGGAACCACAAACGTTCCCCAACTTAGTTCTAATACATGGAGTGATTTATAGGAGATTTTTTGGCCGAAGCTTTAATCACTGTGAACATCAAGAAAATTCAATCGTCATAAACGAGGAACACATTTTAAGACGACAATTAAACTTTATTTCATATTACCATATTAAATCACACGTACAGAAGCAGTATTACTATGTTATATGTTATACCATAAATATGTATATAACTTTAACGAGAGATCATACTATCTATCTTCATATTAAAAGATACCTTCAACATAAACATTACTGACAATTCTCATTGTAACAACTACATACACTCACATTGTTGAGCACACGCTTTCTCTCATACTTGAATGTCTCAGAGAACCAGGATCTATCTACACTTCAAAGTCTTGGAATCAATCTATATCGACCTGCACATATACACTAAACGAAGTAATCAAATCTACAATATAGCCAAAAGATTAAATCTAATTAGAGAACTAGATGAATGCTCCTAAGATACCGACTAACAGTCAAGGCGAAATCAATTCTCTTTTACTGGTTATACGTATATACGCTCCCCTGTACCAATGAATGAGCTTTTCATGTAATCAGCTGTTCCTTGTAGCAAACAAGTTAGTTTCAAAGTATTCACAATAAATATTAACTTGTCTGAGGAAACAAGTATCCCAAACCAGCTGGTTCCCAGAACCAACTATATTCTAATTAAAGCATCCTGTTTCCTGTAATGGTTTGTCATCATTCAAAATTTAAGGGACTCAACAGCGTGAAACAATTGTAATATAATTACAACAATATAAAAAACGGGCGTTAGTAGGCGACGCTGTCGACTTAGTGGAAGACGATCGTCAGCAATGACTTCGTTGTTGACATCCTTCTACCTTATGGGTCGCCTAGAGGTATTAGGTTCAGCACGTCCAACATGATGACCTAACACCTCTAATGGGTTCATCACGTTCAGCATGATGTCTCATCACGACGACCGTAAAAGGTGACTTCGTTGTTGACATCCTTCTACCTTACGGGTCGCCTAAAGGTATTAGGTTCAACACGTCCAGCATGATGACCTAACACCTCCGATGGGTTCTTCACGTCCAGCATACTGACCCATTACGACGACCGTCAAAGGTGACTTTAGTGTAGACGTTGTCATACCTTACGAGCCGCCTAAAGGTGTTAGGTTCAGCACGTCCAGCATGATGACCTAACACCCCCGATGGGTTCATCACGTCCA
Organism: Bassia scoparia; assembly: GCA_008642245.1. NCBI lineage: Eukaryota > Viridiplantae > Streptophyta > Magnoliopsida > Caryophyllales > Amaranthaceae > Bassia > Bassia scoparia. Next base: position 7,678 of record SNQN01007867.1, on the reverse strand, counting down.
GCATGCTGACCCATCTCGCGACGACCGTCAAAGGTGACTTTGTTGTTGCTATACTGTGACAAGTAGGTGCAAAACAAACATACATGCAAGGAAAGAAAGGGTGTAAAATATACAACAAAAGTCTTAAAAAAAAGTTTACCTCAATCAAGAAGGGGTTAAACTTGGTTCAATTCCACAATTGTCCACTTATGTTGAGTAAGTTGACAAAGATTAACTGTCAAAATAAAGTTGATTTGGTCATAAAGACGTAAGACAAAGGATAATGAATTCTAAAAATAAAAAAGGGATTTTTCCTCAGGTACCCCTGAGGTTTTGCTTAATTATTCATGTACCCCCGAGTTTTTTTTTATTCCTCAGGTACCCCCGAGGTTTGCAAAAATAGATGAAATACCCTTACTATGGATGGAAAAGCTAACGGTGTTAGTTTTTGACACAATTAAACCTAATTTAACAACTAATTCATTCTCTTTCCTCTTGATACCACTTTAATTATCCCAAAAAACCCAAACTCATCTTCGTTCTTCAACCTCAAAACCCAGA
>SNQN01007866.1:2467-24934 GCA_008642245.1 Bassia scoparia | reverse complement strand
AAAATCATACCCAAACAATAGTATAAGCAATTGGTTGTAAAGCTTCATAATTAAAATACAATTAAAACATGAATTAAACATGAGAAAGGAAGAAAATAAGAAGAGAAGGATGGGGAGAGAGAGAGGACCGAAGGTGGCTGTGGTGGCCGGCGACCACGGTGGGCAGCAGACGTCGGTGGTGGGCAGCAGCAGGCGTTGGCAGTGGGGAATCAGCAGCCAAAGCAACAACGCAACAACCAGAGTGCACTGGTAGCAACAACAACGCAGCAACCACAGTGCACTAGCAGCAACCACAGTGCAGGCGACAACAGTCGCAGCTCCGGTGGCGGCTCCGACGAACGGTGGTAGGCAGCAGCAATGGCATTAGTACAACAGCTCCCTCTCCCTCTCCCTCTCTTTCTCTCTGTCTCGTCTTTCCTCTTTTTTTTGGAAAAACTGAATGAATGAAAGTGGCGTGAAGGGCGAAGTTTTTGTGAGAAATAAAACCCTTCTAATAAATTAGGTCTTAGTTCGATAATTTGAATATTTTTTTTTTTGTTAAACAATTGTTTTGGATAAAATAAAATAAAATCAAGTAAAAAGATATCATAAAATATATCTTAAGCGAAAATAAGAAAAAATAAKTGGGATTTAAATAAATTGCATCGTCTTATAAAATAATTGTTTTATATTTATAAGGAAATATAATTATAAATATCCAAAAATTACGGGGGATTACAGCCATAGTGTTTCTAGAACTCTGCATGGGCGYAGATTGCCGTGGWATTGTGATTCTTGATCTGACTCGACTAGGCGCTCTCGGGCTCCCAGGCGGTGAATCACAAGAGTGCAGTGCCGATCCATTGGATCGACTGACAAAGTTGTAGGGGCCTCGACGGCTCCTAACAACTTGTCCCTCGTTCACTCGGTGTTCTGATCGCCCAGGCTGGGGAACTTCTGCAGGAATCGGTTGAGGTGRTGGTACAGGTTCTGGTTCTGCACGAGGCGTTKTGGGAATCGCCCGCTCCAGATCAGCAAAGTGTGCATATAAGCCRTTAACTAAGGCATTGAAWTGATGATCAYATTTTGCTGCCAAGTCAGTGAGATCTCTTCTTGTGACTCTTTTTTGAACTGGAACAGCTTCTTGGTGTTGAGACTGCGCATCACCATGGTTTCTGACATTTTCTGACNTCCTTCTAAATTAGCCCCAACTCTAACAGTGTGAGAAGGGTCATCATCAATCGCCACTTCTTCATGGGAATCGATTGGTCTTGGACGTGCGTATCTCTTTGGATTGTCAGCGAGATAAACATCCATTAGGGCCGCCAAGTCATGTTCCGCCTCTTTCCTTTTCTAACTACTTGAAGGGGTATCTTCTGAACATGCCATTCCTCGGAGGCTGTTAACATAACATTCTCGGGCTGATCTTTGGTCGCCATATTGCTTGCCAACCCTGCCATTATCTGTCTCGAATTGAAGCAAGAGTTGGTAAGTTGAAATTATAGCCTTGAATTGATTGAGTAATGAGAGACCAATAATGACATTATAGGGAAAAGGTAGGCCCACGACGATGAATTTTACCATAAGGCTTTTGCCTTGCCCCTTCTCGCCGAGTCGAATTGGTAGATGTATGGTGCCTTTTGGGAAAACACTTTGTCCGCCAAACCCCACCAGTGGCTGAACTAGGGGCTCAAGCTTTTCATCTCCGCATTTGAGCTGTTTTAAGCACTCATAGGTGATGATGTCTGATGAACTCCCAGAATCAACAAGTACTCGCCGTATTTTAGCATTGGCGACCTTGATCTCAACCACAAAGGGGTCATCATGCGGTATGCTGAGTGGATTAGAAGACTTATTGTCAAAAACCATCGTAGGGCATAACGGTGGGGCGCTTTTGGCAACATCCATCACCTGATGCTTGAGCTCATACAGGTGTTGCTTCCTGCCCCTATTACTTGGACCGCCAGAGGCCAATCCCTCAGAGATCACTCCAACCATAACATCTGTCTCATTGTTGTTTGCTTGACATTGCTTCTTGTGGTAATCTTTGTTCAAGTACTTTGTCTGTTTTCCTTCATCTGTCAACTTATCAAGGGCTCTCTTCAACTCATGACAATTTCGAGTTGTATGCCCGCATTCTCGGTGATATTCACACCACAAATTTTTGTTCCTTCTGTTGGGAGCAGCCTGGACTGGTCGTGGCTTGGGAAGGAGGTTGCTTTCCTTGATGTCCAYGTAAATCTCTCGGCYGTTAACGTTGTATTTCGGATCAACGCCATCATGTCACTCTTTTCTCTTTTTATCGCCCTTAGGACGATTGTCCTTCCTATCGCCATTCCTCTAATCGCCCCTAGTCTTCGTCGATCGTCGCTATCGGCTTTCTTCTTTATGGAAGGCGGATCACTGTTGTTGGCTTCGGAAGCTCTAATATAACATTGRGCCATCTCCATGGCAACTYAGTATTTTCGGACATCTTGGATTAATGATCTTGCTTAAAARGCCCTGGACGCAGCCCAGTCAACAGAGACGCAAAAGCACCYGGATCTTCCAAATTGGAAATTTTTAGGGATTCGGTGTTGAACCTCTTTATGTAATTCTTCAAACTCTCCCCTGGTTCTTGCTTTCAGCTCATGAGCGCCACAGTAGTGACCTCATGGCACTTCRCTGCGATGAACTGCTGGCGAAATAATGCTTCCAGAARAGTAAAAGTAGTGATGGAACCGGAAGGGAGTTCAGTAAACCATGTGAGCACCATGCCTTTGAGTGATAGGAAAGAACTTGCATCACGAAGCCTCACATTCCGTTTGAATCCCACTGGCTTGTAGGCAGCCATATGTCTATTAGGTCCGTGTATCATCGTACGGATTCATGGTTGGGATCTTGACCTTTCTTCTGTCTACAGTATCTAGAATCTCTCTACTCAGGGGTGTTATGAGAAGTAAGGATTCCTCTAGGGGACACTCTCCGCCACAGCTCTCTGATGTAAGCTTCCTCCGAACTCTCCCTTTTCTGAACGCTGATGTCCCCTGGAATGATGTGTGAAGACCTTCTGGCTGGAACGCCGCGTCGAATGTCGCTAGGAAGAACGTTTAGTTGTGATCGCCGGCAGGTGACCTCCGATGTGAATGAACTCGGGAGTGACTCTCTTCCCTCGTTCACCGCGTATGATTAGTGATGATCTCCCGAGCTCGTGTATAATCAGAGTAGCGCTTGCTCTTGGACGCCATGTAACACCCCAATAATTATCCTCTTACCTTGAAATATTAAGCCGAAATACGGAGAACTATTGGCATCCACTGTTCACATGTTAAAACATTTAGTGCTAAATAATATTTTTCAGCCGGAATTCAAGGAATATAAAATAGTTTTTCAAACCAAAGTTGTTAAAATCTGAAATACTTCCTCCGTAACGATTTATTGCAACTTTCTTGGACACGCTTTTTAAGGAGAGATTTAAGGGTGTAAACGAGCGAATTAGATAAAATAATTTTACACAAACAAGAATAAGATTATATGTTACTAGTCTTAAAATTATTTTATTTAATTTGCTCTGTTTACACCCTTAAATCTCCCTCCTTAAAAAAGCAGTGCCCAAACGAACAGTTGCAATATAAATCGTTACGGAGAAGTATTCAAATATTCATGACAAGTGAGCCATCAAAGGCCCATATCGCAATAACGTAAAATCCCTTTCAAGCATAATAAACTCGATTATAAAATCGTTCTGTAAGGTTCACGATGCATGAACAAATCACTAAGTACGGTCGGCTCTCCACTCATCTCAACCAATCCAAGGCTAGCCACCTGTGTTGCAAAATCGTTAAACAGTTTGCTCCCCATAATTTCCAAGTGAAAAAAGGATCATCACAGGTCTCCACCAAAGAAAAAAAAATGTGGACAACACACAAAACACAAAAACACGCAATCACAAAGCTAAGTACGACAACATACGAAGACGAGAAAACAACCACGAACAGCATCTCCCCTAAAACTGGAAGATATCGAGTTACGACACCTGTTTAAAAATAAAAGAAACCCAATTGGTGTTCATAACCACTTAACAACATAATATACATATACAACTGATCCCAAACTCAGACCAAAACCATCAATTACATATTACAATTATAGCTGCTCTAATACAACACATCCCAAAATCCTCAACTGCTTCTGTTAACTAGATTGTACCTGCAAAATGACTTACTCAACTCCAGTATTATGGCTCAACACATTTTATACATGTTGTTATGATTGACGGCAACATACAGGTTGTCCTCAACCCATGTTCACAGTTTAGGAACATCAACCAGACACCAAGTGTCATCAGACACAAGATGCCACAACCCCATGCCTCTTCCGTCGAAAGCATCAAAATGGTGAACCGGGCGCGACTCGTCACCAAAGCTAGTGAGATCTCAACTAACCCCTATCAGATATTAAAATATCCAGAATGAAAGTAATAGTAAGAAAACCTGAAGAGGACCGTTGATCAACGACCTCGGAAGGAGGAAGCGGAATAAATCGCAACCCCAACCCTTGATTGTCAATACTCCAACCTGCACCAATCCAGATCAGTTTTATGCTCATCCATATTTTATTATTTAATTGTTAATTATTGAAAATGTCATATGACTCACAAACAAGACCACAAACAACATACCAATATTTTAGCACAAACCATTCCTTTAATTAATAACCTGTTGGACAAGCCAACTAACCTCGTCATTAAGACTTGAATACTTCCTTTTACTCAATTCACCACATTAAGTCATGAACGAGTAATAAATCACCTAATGGAGAAGTTACACTTAACTCCACTTGAATTCAACCATATATCAAAATTTTACCTCATGAAGCAGTGATACTGACTCCACTTAATTCATTCCTGTATTATAAATAGCCTCATGTGACAAGTTACTTGACCCCACTAAATCCATTATTTATTATAAATACCTCAATATATAGACCATAATAATTAATTAAAGACAATTGACTAGTTGTCAACCTCCAAAATCAAACTCATGAATATCCATTCCACATATTCCTCAATCTCCACAAATATAGACTAAGACACAAATTAAATAATCGCTTGTGACTACCAAACAATTCATTGACGTTCCTACTCATGCTTCTAAGTTATCAAAAAATCCTCAAACAACTTTAAGATCAAATTCCGCAAGTAGTACGTACCTTGAGCCGATTGAAATAAATAGTCCAATCCAATACTCAGAATCGACCTCCTCGAAGTCTCCTCCTAATCATTTGACAAAACTCGAATCAAGACACTTGACGTTTAATTTACAGCAATACTAAGTATTTAATGTGCCTCAAAAGTTATTAAATCGTGTCTTTATGCCTACAAAAACCCCATTGATAGTATAAACATTATACTATAGTCCAGCTGAAAAATCATGAAAAATATATTTTTTAAACAAGGAATTCACCCTTTTAATTCATTAATAAATCTGAAAATTTCTTTTTCATCCAAAAAAACTTCAACAATTCCAAAACATGTTTATACTAGTAGTACTATATATTAAGTCATTGATTTTGAAGTAAAACTCAATATTCTCAACACTAATAACTTCAAAAATATTTAAAGAAACCTGAAATTTATAAAAATGTAAAAGAGAAGGTGTAAGCTTGATACATATATATAATCCATAAACAAGTTTATTTCATACAAAAACATGATTTAGGATCATCAAAACCTCAAAATTCATTAGTAATTAAATCCGAAATTTCACTTAAAACCATAAAAATTCAACTATTAATGTCAAACAATTTATATAACACAAAAACTAGTTTATAATCCTTAACCCTTAAACATGAAATCCCCAATTTAAAGCCCTAATTTAACTTTATCAAATCTGAAATTTTTCTGTTTTAATTAAAATTATAACACAAAACTCTATAACATCAATATCCTTAGAAAATCACTACCCAAACAATAGTATAAGCAATTGGTTGTTAAAGCTTCATAATTAAAATACAATTAAAACATGAATTAAACATGAAAGGAAGAAAAATAAGAAGAGAAGGATGGGGAGAGAAAGAGACGAAGGTGGCTGTTGGTGGCCGCGACCACGGTGCAGTGCAGACGTCGTGGTGGGCAGCAGCAGGCGGTGTCAGTGGGGAATCAGCAGCCAAAGCAACAACGCAACAACCAGAGTGCACTGGTAGCAACAACAACGCAGCAACCACAGTGCACTAGCAGCAACCACAGTGCAGGCGACAACAGTCGCAGCTCCGGTGGCGGCTCCGACGAACGGTGGTAGTCAGCAGCAATGGCATTAGTACAACAGCTCCCTCTCCCTCTCCCTCTCTTTCTCTCTGTCTCGTCTTTCCTCTTTTTTTTGGAAAAACTGAATGAATGAAAGTGCGTGAAGGGCGAAGTTTTTGTGAGAAATAAAACCCTTCTAATAAATTAGGTCTTAGTTCGATAATTTGAATATTTTTTTTTTTTGTTAAACAATGTTTTGGATAAAATAAAATAAAATCAAGTAAAAAATATCATAAAAATATATCTTAAGCGAAAATAAGAAAAATAACTGGATTTAAATAAATTGCATCGTCTTTAAAATAATTTTTTATATTTTATAAGGAAATATAATTATAAATATCCAAAAATTACGGGGGATTACAGCCATAGTGTTTCTAGAACTCTGCATGGGCGGAGATTGCCGTGGAATTGTGATTCTTGATCTGACTCGACTAGGCGCTCTCGGGCTCCCAGGCGGTGAATCACAAGAGTGCATGCCGATCCATTGGATCGACTGACAAAGTTGTAGGGCCTCGACGGCTCCTAACAACTTGTCCTCGTTCACTCGGTGTTCTGATCGCCAGCTGCGGGAACTTCTGCAGGAATCGGTGAGGTGTTGGTACAGTTCTGGTTCTGCACGAGGCGTTCTGGGAATCGCCCGCTCCAGACAACAAGCAAGTGTGCATATAAGCCCTTAACTAAGGCATTGAAATGATGATCAAATTTGCTGCCAAGTCAGTGAGATCTCTTCTTGTGACTCTTTTTTGAACTGGAACAGCTTCTTGGTTTGAGACTGCGCATCACCATGGTTTCTGACATTTTCTGACTTTTCTGGAGATTATTCTTCGGCGTTTTGCGGCTCTAGTAATTCGTCATCGTTACTTCTTGATCTTTGAGTCCCCACAAACGTCGCCAATTGTTCTAGGTATGAAAAACCTGGATCTAAAAAATAGGGAATTAGAATCTTGATGTTTGAACTTGGGTCATCACCGGAAATCGCTGTCGGAAATAACGTCGAAAAAGTACGCCGAACTTTCGAGGAGAGAGATACATAGCGTTAGAGGGCCCAGGGTTTGTACCCCAGGACCACCTCCGATGCTTAAGTCAGCAAAGGTAAGAAAGAGGGAAGAGAGGAAGAGAGGAGGGAGAGAGAGAGAGAGAGAGAGAGAAGAGAGAGAGAGAGAGAGAAGAGAGAGAGATGAGAGAGAGTACTATTTGGTGTAAAGTGTAGAATTTTGGTGTGTGGTCTTGAATTATGGTGTTGACCTCCTATTTAAAGCAACAGGAGGTAATTTGTAATTTACTTCGTATTAAAAGAATCTAGAAGGATCTCTAACTGAATTCAATTAGGTAGAATCCTCTAGAAGCTACCCTCGTTTGACTGGTTAACGAAGCAGTTTAATGACATTTCGTAATTATCGATAATGGCCTGATCCAGTGCCTAGTGGGCCGGAACATTAATGATATTCTAGATTAGTTAAGTATTAGCTCTGTTTGAGGTGTTTCCTCTCTAGTGCTGCAGAAGAAAAAAGAAAAAAAAGGGTGGGAGTTTTGTAACAGGTCTATTTCGTAATATTTCTCACTCTTTGTTTCACTAATACCACTATTTGCAGTTAAACCATGACTGTAAGAGGCTCCGACAACTATTATACACGCCGAAGCTGCAATGAATACTTCTTGCAATAGACAGCGATCCATTGATCAGAGTTCAAACTGTTCTGTATTTCAGTTTTCAAAAGAATACATAAACGAATATATCATACATATACACGGAAGTATAACCACAAAAAAGAAAAACTCCCAAAAAGCCTAAGTACTCCAACACCAACATCTTCGTGCAAGTTTAAAAGTGTGATTCTCCTCTCTAACATAAGGATCTTCTTGTCAGGCAATTGCTTGGTTTCATGCTCGTGTTCTAGTATTCCTTCTAGATCCAAAAGATCCTAACAACAATAACCATACAACTCGCAAAGGCCCCTAAGGTACAAAGTAACACATCTCCGTGGTAATGCATGCCTCATCATGGTTTCCAAGGAGCWGGAGGTGGAGGAGGATTTGGGAACAAGGGCGGCACTGCTGAAAACATGGTGTTCTTGTCAATTCCTACACTCTTGTCACCAGAAAGGGCAACAAGAGCAGCAACTAGACCCGCATTCCCGGCAAGTGTAGGCTCTGTGTAATTATAATTTGTTCGGACATCATGYAAGCCGTCACGGCTGTCAGGACCTGCAACCATGGCTCCTATTATATCATGTGGGTTAGCCTTTTTAGAGTCCCTCCACTTCCAACCTCCTTTGCAGCTGTATTTGATTTTATTCTTTGGTATAGATGCCCCTCTGTGGTGTACACGCTTTGGATAGCGCTTACCAAAGCCAACCAGATAGCTCATCTTTCGAGGATTTTTGCCAAGGACATAATCAATCTGTAAAAATATTGAAGGTAAAAGCATTATTGAGTTATGCACATTGAAACATAATCCATTTAGTACTAGCTTCATAAGAAAAGAACTTTGAGGGTACCTGAGTACGGGCAAATTGACGCAGGACATCTATTGAGTAAAAATTAGGCCCACAAGTCCAGCCAGGAGTATCAGAAGCCTCAAGATAATCACTGTAAAGCGTAGCCAAGAACGCGGCATTTACTACATACTGAAGAGGTTGAGGCCTTCCATGGGTCAACTCTATCAAACCACCTACAAGTTTGAASAATAACATTAGACTTAATTGTTAACAAATGACCAACAAATAAGGAAAGAACTCCACATTATTGAGTCAGAGAAGCTGATGTACCTTTTGTTCTGTTAAAGCTATTGAAATATGGTAAGTAGGAGCACATAATTATGCCTGTCTGATTGTGGAAGGCTGAGAGAATTTCTTCATAAGGATAACCAGGGCTCAAGAACAATCTTAGACGACTAAGAAGCACCTGTATAGAAGGAAAGGAGATTTGGGTCAATTAAAAATTTAAAAGTAATCAAAACAAGTAACATAATTTGACGGCATTCTTTCGGCCTAATGTAAGGCAGTTAACTAAGTTRTTAACCTTGCTATTAGAAAAGTGAAATTTGACCAAAAACATGCAAGAACAGATTATAACTTATCAATGCATATATTYCCCTATCTTATAGCATATTATTCACAGAAGAATGCAAGTAAAAATCATTTGAACTTACTTGAGCTCCAGTAAGCTTGTTGTCCCAGCTTAACACACCATAATCTGGGCCTCCCCAAAATGCACCAGCATGCTTAGCCATTTTAGGATGAGTTGCAATGTAAAGATAGGAATTATTTCCAGTTGCATAATATAACCATGCACCGCCCCATACAAACTCATCCCAGTACATAGTGGAATTGTAAAAGGTAGCAGCCTCATTGCCTTCACTGTATCTGCCTCTTTGCATTCTTGCAAACTTGTACAGTGTTTTTGCACCATGCACAAGTTTCTGAGAGTATGCCTTGTTATCCTTGAAAACAATAGAAGCTGAAGCCAAAGCAGCAGCCATTTCAGCACCAAGGTCTGAGCAACTGCTACACGTTGTTACTGGCCGTTTATAATCAATGTCCTCTGGACGRGTCCAGCAATAGTGATCATTAGGAGTTGTGCTCCCGCCAGAAGTATCACCTAACCCGACCTGTCATGATATGAATTAAGCACAACTTACTTTTATTGTAATTAAGAGACTGCTATAAACAAGAAACAACGATTCTGATATAGGCCAAAAATGTGAAGCATTTGACATAATCCTACCTGTGCCACAAGAGCATCTATAGTATCAGCTGATGAATTGAAGGTCTTGAGAAAATAATCAGCCCCCCACTTAATGATCTCCTTAACATGATTGAGCTCTCCTGCAGCCTCATACTTGGCACTATATTCAATCACACTCCAACTCAACATGGTCATCGCAAAAGAGCCAGGAAAGTTGAACTTGATGGCATCCCCGGCATCATAAAAACCGCCCACAAGGTCCTTATAGAAGGTGCCACTTTCAGACTTCCCGTCATTCATACATGAATTACCCCTCCATGAAACATTGTTGTGCTTTGGTAATTTACCCGCTGATGTTCAAACAACAAAATGAAGGCCATCAGAGATCTACTTTATGCAAATATAGTTCTAATTGAAGATCAAACAGATTAATCATAACACTAAAAGGGACTACGAAACTGAAACTAATTTGATCAGACATTTGGATTTATTCGGGATCAAAGCAAATCAGTCAAAAGTGAAGACATCAATATCAACCATACATAATCTCAAAACAATTTTATATAGCATAAAACCAAAGTTGAGAGTAACCCCCATACGGCTATACCTCTTTATTACCAAGAACCCAAAAGGAAAGAAAATGATAACTACCCCATTGCCCATTACAATGTAAATTTCCGGATCAACACCCCCTGATCTACTCTAATCTCTAGTTCAATGCTACTTTCATTTATATATGATATATAAAAAGAAATCCTCATTTCTCTTCGTGTGTCCTAGAGATCATGCTTCCATGCTAGTCTAACATCAACATGATCCTAAAAATTAAAGGATTTCCCACCCAATCGTGAAATAATTCCTCATCATTCATTAGTCAATACCTAAACCAATTATTAGTAATAATAATAAGAATAAGCAAGACACCYTCAATCTYAAAAATCCCCACACCAAATCAACACAACCTATCAATACAAATACAACAGTCAAATCCTCAGCCACTCGATATAAATCCTATGCATCAATTCATCATGAAATTCAGGAATACAACACAATCAACTAAATYATTCTCACTCAATTGTCAAATCAATCTAACAAAAAACAACCAAATACACAACAACAATCAAATCATTAATCATTAACCCAATAMATGGGATTGCCTGCCCGYACCACTRGATATATCCAATCAATCAAATCAAGATTAAAAAGAAAGCAAGAAAAAAACACATACATCTCTGAGCATTGAAGAACATAAGAGCCTTCTCCAAAGCCTGAGTATAATTATCAGGAGGAGGGGGAGCATGGTGGCGCCGCGGCGCAAACTTAACGATCAAAGCAATGATCCCGGCGAGCAAACCAGCGGCCAAGATGGAGCCAACTGTCCAAACAAAGATCTTACGGCTAACAATGATGCAGCCCAGATCAACATACTTCTTCTTCTTCTTCTGCTCAGCTGGGCCCAACAGCCAGCTCTGCTGCGTCTCGTCAAGCTGACGTGACGATGACAGCGCTGCTCTGTCGTAGTCCTGCAGGTTCCTACTCCTGTCGTCGTCCGTCGCCGAATCCGCCGCTATCTCCAATGGGCCTCCCCACGGATCTCGCCCGTACATCGACATTTCGGGCCGGGTCTCCGGGCCTAAGGCCTGCCTGGGATCTGGGGTTCAGGGGAGAAGAAAGATTGGAACTTTGTGCAGTGGAATGAGAAAAAGGTGTGATTTTGCCAGATTTTGATGGCAAAGGTTGTAACTTTATGCAATGAAATTTTGAAATGAAATGGGGTTTGGTTTTGTTAGTGGAAGAATCAAATAGATGATGATTAACAGCAAAATTTCGAAATTAAATCAGCTCAAAATGTAGTTTTTTTGAAAAGTTTGAAGATCTGGGGTAAGTGTTAAGCAAGTGATAATGATGAATTTCAGCTTGAATAGTAAGAAATTCAGAGGATAATTAGCAAGATCTCAGCAACTGCAATTGCAAAAAATGAAGCTGGAAAGTGAAGGGAAAATGAGCAAATGAAAGATGGGAATGTGAAGCTGAGATAACTAGTTGTGATTTGTGAGTTGATGAACTGTGATATTCGAAGGAGTGTCGGTAGTGAGAGAGGAGAGAGAGAGAGAGAGCTGGTGGGCTAGTGAGGGTGATGGGGATTTTAATAATATTTAATTAATAATAATGCAAGATGTAATAAGCCAATTAACAACATGTGGGTCGGAAACTCGGAATCCTTTTATATATTTATGCATTTCTGGGTTATTTTTGATTTTCTATTGATGTAGGAAAAGAGCTTGAGATATTATGTCTTTTCTAAATAAGATAATTAAGTTAGGTAAGTCGTTATCATCAATGCATAATTACTTGCTCTAAGTCCAATAATATACGGCTTGTAATATAAGGACTTAAGGAGTATAAAAATAGAAATATTGTTATTAACTATCTAAGTTTGGGATTTTTTTATTTTTTTTTTAAAAAAAAATCACCCGCATTTCATTTAATTAAAAATAATTATCCATTTTTCCTAAAATCATTAGAAACACCTATCCACTTTGATTTTCGGGTAAAACAAAAAAATAACTTCCGACTTGCGGGACCCACCAAAAGCAGTTTTCTCATTTTTTTGTCGGATTCCTTGCAATTACTATTTTGCCCCTCTCATTAAAACCCCCCTTTTTCATTTCTTTTTCTTCCTCAATTTTTTTCAGTTAATTAACAAGCAAACACAAAAATCTCAATTTCTTCTTTTCTATCTCCTCCATTAACGCAATTACCTTGATTTTCCTCATTTCTCTTCCATTTTAATCCCAATTTCTTCTCTCCTTTCATCTCCAATTTTTTAGGGTTCTTCTTTTTTGTGGTTTTTTTTTGTCTAATTCAATTCACTAAATTGGAAAAAAAAAATTGGATTTTTGGATATGATGAAATTCAGAAGGAGAACGATGAAGTGTCAATCAAAGCCAGAAACCCAAAAAAAACCAAATTAATTGTCAATCAAAGGAGAACGATTAAATTATGATCTCTAATTTAATTCATTCAAGTGGGTATGATGCAATTCAGAAGTAAAGTTGAAGGGAATGGTGTCTAATTCACGAACAAACCCAGAAAAAACCCAAATCAAGAAAACCAAAAGCTTTTGAGGAGCCCTTACTACCATGGGCTAATTGCGTTAATGGAGGAGATAGAAAGGAAAGAGAGGGAGCCCTTACTACCAAAAGCTTTTAACAGCTCCATCGRGGTAGTAAGGGAGCCCTTACTACCACTAAATTTTAACCTCATAATCACTTAATCRCCACCCCTGAGCTACTTAAAAATATTTTTGCACTAAAAATTTTAGTTATGTACGCAAAATTTTAACCTAAAMAAACAACATTTAAAAAAGGAAAAATTAACATTAATAATCCCAACTTTGATGGGTCTTCCAAAAATAATCCGAATTTTTGRATTATTCCAAAATAATCTGAACTTTGATGTGGATCTTCCAAAATTGGTCCCGTATACATGTTACCTGTTATTCAGGTTAAATTTTTTATTTATTTTATTTATTTTATTTTTAATAACATTCCCCTCTTCTCTCTCTCCTTTGTTTCTTCTCTTAGGTTGGGTGGCGGGGTGGTGTCTGTGGTAGTTGTGCGTGACTATGGTGGGTGGGTAGTGTGGCTGGGTGGTCGTGCGCGATTGTGGGTGGCTGGGTTATGCAAGGTTGTGGGTACGGTGGTTTTGATTGTGGTTTACGTAGTTGTGGTCGTGGGTGAGTGGCGATGGTGATTGGGAGCATGGCGGTGGAGATTAAGAGCGTGGTTATGGTAGTTTGATGCGTGGTTTGGGGTTTGGTCATGAGTGAGTGACGATGGTAATTGGGAGCATGGCGGTGGAGATTGAGAGCGTGGATGTGGTGGTTTGATGCGTGGTTTGGTCATGGGGTGGTTGTGGTTGCGGTTGTTTGGTCGTGGGTGATTGTCGTTTGTGTTGCTGCGACGGTTTTGTGCGCGGTTGCGGTTGTTTGGTGGTTGCGAGAATGTGGGGAGAGAAGTGGCGGTGGTTGGGAGAATGTGGTGAGGGAGGAAAGAGATGGTGTGTTGTTGAGGTGGTGGTTGGTGGTTCGGTGCTTGGTAGCAGATGGTGGTTGGTGTGTGGTGYTTGCCTGGTGAGGGGTGGAAATATAATTATAATTATATTAATTTATATTTAATTATAATTAAATTATAAATAATTTACTTTAAATTTAATTAGAGGCAATCAAGAAGCGACATGTGTCCAATTAACCTAATGAACAGGTCATCAATCAGTTAGAGACCATTTTTGGAAGATAGGTAGTAAAGTTCGGATTATTTTGGAATAATCCAAAGTTGATTGGGATTATTTTTGGAAGACCTATCAAAGTTGGAATTCTTTGTTCTCGTAAAAAAAAAAAAGTTGGAATTCTTTGTATTAATTTTTCCTTTAAAAAATATTATCAACTTTTGAAATATCAAAATATTTATTGATTATAACAGTAATTTTGAAAATTTTATTAATTTACTCTCTACATGTGGCGATCACATAGGTTGAGCGGGTATAGGGTAGGTTTAGCCTAAAAACCATTCTCATCTTAATTCCCATGAAGGATACTATTTTAATCCCATATTAATTGGCGTCCACACAATACAAACAATTGATTATTTGATTTACTAATTCTCATCCCCATCTTAATTCCCATGGAGGATACATTTTTAATTCCCATGGCCGGGGATGAGACTAYACAAGAAATTAAATACTCCATATAAGATACAAATTAAATAAACAATTGATTATTTGATTTTAATTCACACTTACAAATACAATTAAAGAAATGAAAATTATAAATTCAAGRATTCAACTATATGCACTCAYGACTTACAAATTTACAAGTAAATCTTTATTATATAAGGGAAAGGGGGGAGGTGGATGGTGTCCCCCCTTCCTTAAAATCATTCCCACTTAGAAGTCTACGACCTGTTGTTGAGAATGTTTCTGCTGATTAGGCAGTCTCGAAATGGTTCATCGATCACTAACGACTTTTCGAAACAATTAAGCAGCAAGCAGCAGGATAAAGACAGTTAATAAAACAAACCTGCAGCTAAAACTCTTGTTCATTTTACCTGCCCAAACCCCCTCCCCCATACTCCCAAAAAGAGGGATGGGGAGGCGGCTAGGGGCAGACAATGCAAGAACCCTACAAGGCACTTTTTTTCATGCTTTCCTAGGGGTCTGGGAAGAAAGCTGCAATCAATAGGATTTCCTAATCCTCCTTCCCGAAAGGAAGAACGTGAACTTTCTTTTCCTTTCCGCAGGGACCAGGAGATTGGATCTAGCCGCTAAGAAGAATGCTTGGTATAAATAACTCACTTCTTGGTCTTCGACCCCCTCAGTCACTACGAGCGCCCCCCAATCAGTGGAATGGATGTGTCTATTTATCTATCCTTGACTTGAAATGGAGCAGTTTGAAAAAGGATCTTAGAGTGTCTAGGGTTGGGCCAAGAGGGTCTCTTAATGCCTTCTTTTTCTTCTCATCGGAGTTATTCACAAAGACTTGCCATGGTAAGAAGGAAAGAAGGGGGAACAAGCACACTTGAGAAAGCGCAGTACAACGGAGAGTTGTATGCTGCGTTCGGAGAGGTGTATAACCCACTTAAGGTACTACACCTTAAGGGGGGCTCTAACTGCATTATGAAGCTCTTATTAGCCTTATAAAAGCTTTTATAAGTATGTTAATACCTTAGCTTAATGAAATTAATATATATAATGACTTTAATACTCTTAATTAAACAATGTTATAATTGATAAGTGTTAAAGTTACTCCTTCTCTATTCTACTAGTTTTTATGTGCACGCGACTGCGTGCTTAGAGACATGAAAATTGTACAAAGTAAAATTCATCATGTGTGCTTAGAGAAATTAGTAATGAACTATAAATTATTTATGTAAATTAACTATGTCTTGACTTCAAAATATATGTTTTATTCCAATTTGGAGTAAACTTTATTGATTTAAGTTTTCACTACAAGTACCAATAAATGCATTTTTTATTTTTAAATAAATAAGAGGAGAGGGTAATTTAGGCACCATTAAGTCAATTAATTAATACTCATTAAGGGTTTAATATGTTATTTAAGAGGGGGACACCATCCTCCTCCCTCCCTTAATGTAATAGAGAGTTAAAATAGAGAATACATTTATGATGTGATTTATTTATGAAAAATTCAAAAATTCAACATATTATACAAATTGAAAATAAACATAAATGAAATATATTATTCAAGTAAACAAAAATTATTTACAAAATAATACTATTAAAATAAATTGTATTGATAATTAGCTTTTTTTGAATATCAAATATTCTTAAACATTTAATTAAAATGCATACAATTGTCAATAGGTTAATAATCAAGTAAACAAATATATATATATATATATATATATATATATATATATACACACACACACACACACACACAAGTAATTTAGCTCGAATAGGGGTGTTAATGAGCCGAGTTTGTTCAAGCTCGGTTCGAAGTTTTCATGAGCCAAATCTTAGCTATGATTGACTCGAAAGTTCGCGAACAGGTTCGAAATATTTTTGTTATCTTTTTTTATTTAACTTTATAATTATAAAATCAATAGTATATTACTCATAAGTTTTTTAATAAAAATTTATAGCTGTCAACTTTGTAATGTACACCCTACATTCCAGTTTATTTTTTAAGTTTTCTTTTTTTGTGTTCCTTTTATTCTTTACATTTCCTTTTTTGTACTTTAATTTTTTACCTATTAATGTTACTTTTACTCATAAAATTTCTCATATTATATTACCCGTTATTTATTTCCTCTTTATTCTCGATTTTCCACCTAAACTTATCTCCTCCACTCATTTTTAATTCACATTATTTTTACTACACATATTTCAAACAAATGAAAAAAAATAATACAATTACTAAGTAATACCAACATATTTTATCCAAATACTATTTTTCCTTAATTGACAGGTAATTTTACAAAGTTAAAATATAAATTGGAACGAAGGGAGTAATTTGGTATAAAATCGAAAATTAAGGAAAAAATGATGGTTAGTGAAAGCGGTGGTAGATTAATACTCGTAGTCGAGAGCGTAGATGAGTACTAAAAACAGTAGGTGAACGACACCGACAAGTCCACTAACTGACAAAGACAGATTGTCCACTGCTAATATTTCAATCAACCATGCATTGTGTTCTACTGTATTGTGTTTAGTGTTCTTTTCCTGTCACTAAATTAATTTGCTTTTTTTTTTTTTTTTGCTTAATTAATGTTGGTGTCTCTTTCACGTAGACTATCTATCCTTTGAGACTACTTTGTTGCTTTACGAACACTCCTTAGGTTACTTAGCTTACACTTCATCCTCGGCTCAACTCTCGATCTCTTCATTTACGTTCTATCGTGTAACATTCTAACCTCCTCCCCCCCAAAAATGCCCTTTTTTCTTAAACACAGGATGTTTGCTTCATTTTGTCACTCTAACCACCTCCCAAAAAATATATATTCACCAACTTTCGAGCAAACATGATATATGTTACATTTTGGAGCCTTGGAGGTGATCATAAAAATAAATATCGTTGGTACATAGACGTAGTTGTTTCCTTTAGTTATATACCAAGTATTATAGTTACTTGTGTAAGCGTTTAATCAGGAAATCAACTGATTCATACCATTAAAAGTTGATTGTTCGTTAAATAAATTATCTAATTTGTTAAATAAAAGCTCGACGTACAAATTAGATAATTTATAGTAAAAAAAAAACTATTTATCGCAACTTATTTAATGATTACTTTAAAAAAAAAACTTATTTATTGATTCTTCTAAGAGGAAACCTTATATTTTTAAATCGGGGATGCTTTAACACATATGATACATGATAAGGTTCATGAGGGTGCTATTCATGGAGTTCGGGCAAGTAGATTGAGGTCGGATATTTCTCATATTCTTTTTGCTGATCATAGCTTACTTTTTGCTAGAGTAAACCGACACGAGTGCGAAGAAATAGTTGAGATACTCAACAAGTACGAAGTAGCATCGGGACAGAAAATTAACTATGAGAAGTCGGAAGTGTCGTTTAGCAGAAGGGTCCAGCTGGAGAAACAAAAGGAGATGGAGAGTATTTTGAACATGAGACAAGTCACTAAGCATGATAGATATCTGGGCATTCCAACTATTGCGGGGAGATCGAAGAAAATTATTTTTGCGGGAATAATATTGGAGTGAGTTTGGAAGAAACTACAGGGTTGGAAAGAGAAGTTATTGTCAAGGGTGGGGAAGGAGATTTTACTTAAATCAGTCATACAAGCAATTCCAACGTACTTGATGGGGGTTTATAAGTTCCCGAGTGGGGTTATTCAGAAAATTAGTTCAGCAATGGCTCGTTTCTATTGGGGTAAGTAAGGAGACGACAAGGGTATGCACTGGATTGCTTGGGACAAAATGTGTATGCCTAAGTGTTTCGTAGGGATGGGAGTTAAGGAGCTTTCCACTTTTAATGATGCACTCTTGGGTAAACAAGCCTGGAGATTAATCCACAATGAAAACTCTCTTCTCGGTCGAGTCTTCAAAGAGAAATATTACCCAAATTCTACATATTTAGAGGCTTACTTGGGGTATGGTGGGAGCTACTCTTGGCGAAGCATATGGGGATCGAAGGCACTAATTAAAGAGGGAATGATTTGGAGGGTGGGTACTGGTTCCAGCGTGAATGTTTGGTCTGTTCAATGGCTTGCTGATGATGCTAGGCGTTTCATAACGAGCCCGATGGTTGAGCATATTCAACAGGTCAGTGATTTGATTGATTTTAGAACGATGTAGTGGGACTACGACATTCTTGAGCAGCATTTTAATGAGAGAGATAGAAGTTGTATTCTCACGATTCCCTTGAGCCAGAGGCAACCAAGTGACTCGATAATATGGGCTTTCACAAAGTGTGGATCGACTAAACAATACAAGAGGGGGGTGAATGTATTGAGGAACTTAAGCACTTTTTGTGGAATTTAAAAAGAACTTTAAACTAAGGAAATTGAGACTAGAGATTTTCAACACAGAAACTCTCAGACAAACGCCAAGAAGGAAAACTTTGGCTGATGCAACACAAGACTTTTCTATATTATATTAGGATGCAACACCTAAATACAATCTAAGACCCTCATGCTCAATTCCCTAGGAACTTCTTGACCCTCGTTCTCAGTCACACTGAACTTTTGAACCCTCTAACTCTCGATTTCCCTTGAAATCCCTCGGTTATGAAACCACAAACCCTCGCTTCAATACGCAGAAAGAAGCACTTACAACTCAATAAATAGTAACCCAATTCCTAAGTGCTTGGCAACAATATGAAAGTAATAGCTCTGATTAAATTCCTTTGCTCAAGTGTCTTGATTAATTACCAACTTAATGTATTTATGAGAGATCAGTAAGCGTTGAACAAAGCAGTAGTCACTACCACATTACTCCCTTTTTTTGTAGGAGTGATTCTTGTAGTGGAACTTGACTACAAGTTCAATATCCCACGTCTCACTCTTCGTTGTAGCGTTTTTGTCCTAAAATCTCAGGTTAGTGGATATAATAAAACAATAACACACGTCTTCCTTGTGAAAAACTCACTATTCTTTTAAGGAATCATTAAAAAACCACAGCGAGATATTTTTAAGATAAAAACGTTTTCCTTACGAAAAGACATAATAATAAGGTTTTTAAGAAATGGTTTAAAGAAAAGATATCTTTAATATTTTTAAAAAGATTTTTATTTTAAATCTATACAATATTTAGGCCTTTATTTAAAAGATATCTTTATATAAAATAATGGATTAAAATTCTTTAATACAATAAATCACAAACTTTAATATTATTTCCTTTTATCCTTTGAGCAATATTTCATATCTTAATGCCAAGCAGTACAAATAAATCTAGAAACCCTAAATCTATTGTACCACAATGTGAAGTCATATTTTCCAAGGAACTCAACCTTCCTTGATCTTGTCGAGTCATCTTTTCCAAGGAACTCAACCTTCCTTGATCTTGAACTTCTTCCTTGAGTTCTTCCAACAATTCTACTAACCACAGGAACTCCTTCCTTCTCCTAAGGATGTCCTCGATCCATTAAGATTCCTTGAAGTTTGGATTCTTTAAAACATAACACTAAACACATATGTTAAACAATAATGTATAGAGTTTGCTTTGTTGGTTTGGGGTGCCATTCATCAAAACTTAGGGTTCAACACGAAGGATGACAATTATAGTGTCAAAACAACTTATATGCTTGCTATTGGTTGTGATCTGGACACTTCTCACTATGCTTGGGTCGAGATTTGGAGAATGAATGTCAGCCCAAAAGTGCACCATTTCTTTTGGCGGGTATGTATGGGTACGCTGCCCATGAGACTTAAAACTCTCTTAACGCCACATTATTGAATCGGTTGCGTGTCCTTGGTGCGGGGGGGACGAATCAGAGGAGCATGCTCTGTTTGAGTGTGTTTGAGTGAAGGAACTATGGGAGGATAGTGGCGTGACTGATGTGGTTGCATGACATGAGTCTGACATGTGTGAGTTAGTTGCGTTGTGGCGTGACTGTTAAAAAAAATTGATGCAAATACCTGGCCTTTTAGCTTGGGTAATTTGGGCTTATCGTTATAAAAAAAGTATTGGGAAATTCCCAATGGTAATGATGAGTTTTGGCAGAATTCCAATGGTAATGACGTGTTTTTTTAATTCCAATGGTAATGATGTGTTTTTATTTTCATTCCCAACCGTAATTATATGGGGAATTTTCCGTAAAGTAGGGGGGATATATGCTAGGAAATTTTGTTCAAAACTACCTTATTTAAGGTTTTCGGGACCATATATGTCCCTTGTGGTCGAATTTGGGGTCGAAATTAAAAAAAATTGACCAGATCAATCTCGACCTACATACGGGGGTTGCTTTAAATTCAAGCCTCTATATGAGTTCGAAAAATACTTCATTTAACGTTTTCGGGGTCACTTTTATCCTTTACAATCAAATTTGAGGTCGAAATCCAAAAAAATGATCGGATCAATCCCTACTTAACACATACTTAATAGAAAATCCCCCTTACAATCACAGTTGGGAATGAAAATTAAAACTCATAACTACCATTGGGATTAAAAGAAACACATCACTACCATTGGGATTTCGCCAAAACTCATCATTACCATTGGGAATTTCCCAAAAGTATTTGAAGATAAGCAAACCCCAAATGCGGTGCTCTTGACACGAGTGGAAAGATTGGTAGAGGAGTTTGGGGAGTATAATAGAAAGGTCTATGAGTGCCCGAGGGTGAGTTTAATTACGCCGAGAAGTTGGAGCTTGCCGCCGGAGGGCTATGTCAAGGTTAATACGGATGCTTGTTTAGCTAATAGGGGATGGATTGGACTTGGAGCCGTAGCGAGGGATCACCAAGGGGCTGTAATCTTTGCTTCTACGAGACGTGACAAGGCACTTTGGTCTCCTTTTATAGTTGAAAGTAAAGCAATTACTCTTGCACTTAAAGCAGTGAGGAGGTTGAATATAAGCCACTTGATAATCGAAACAGATAGCTTGACCTTATTTCAGCGTCTCTCGTAGAGCGTCACCTTTTCTTCTGATCTGGACTATGTGTTGGATGACATTGTATTGAGTTGTAATGATTTTGTTTCAGGCATGTTCGACGGGAAGGGAACTCGGTTGCTCATCATTTTGCGAAGATGATTCCTTTTAGTGTTGAACAAACCTGAAGAAATTAAGAATCTTGTACTCTTTGACTTGTTGCCTATTTCTAGTTAATAAAAGCTATTTTCCTATAAAAAAAAGAGGAAACCTTATATTTTTAAATCAATATCCAATGAGTTACTAGCCATGTAAAGACTTTCAACACAATTTGTCAACCTATTTCAATCAACTTTTATCTTTTACACCATCTCACAATGACATTATATTATCTACGAAAAATAATTTTAAATTGAGTGTGTGAAATTAATAAAATTTGGGATTCCAAATCGGTTTAAGTTTGAGTAAATTTGACCCATTTCTTATTGATGTAATAACCGTGTGACTCACCTTAAACGGGAGTCTGGAACATTATATTATATATATTATTAATATATATATATATAATATATTATATATTATATTATATTATATTATATATATAATATATATATATATATATAGAGAGAGAGAGAGAGAGAGAGGAGAGAGAGAGAGAGAGAGAGAGAGATAGCCGCGTCGAGAGTGAAGAGAGAGAGGAGAGAATGATGAGAGAGAGAGAGAGGAGAGAGAGAGGGGGAGAGAGAGAGAGAGAGAGAAACATTATAACAACATATGAGTATAATTCAAGAGTTCCCGTTACGACCCTAAGCATATTACTCTATTACACCCCCTCAATCATGTGTGGGGCGAAACCACGTGGCATGTTGAACTTAAAAATTCAAAACGTAGAACTGACTACGGTTTAGTTAAAATATCTGGAAGTTGATGCTGAGTATCTCTCTTCTTTT
>SNQN01007865.1:0-30015 GCA_008642245.1 Bassia scoparia | reverse complement strand
GYAAAAATCTCTAAAAAAATGTTCCATCTTGATTATTTTACGAATAATAACACTCTCGTGAGTCGTGATGGACCACAAGCCCACAATTAAATTGTTTATTTTCCCTAGAAAACAATACAGCGGTCGTGTTTGGCAGCTTTGTAGAGATATCATCTTATCTTATCTTATTAATTAAATAATACGGAATTATTATGCGTGTTTGGCAGATTTTTTTATTAGTTTAATATTTCTTAGTTTTGGAATTACTATGCAACCTAAATAGGAAAATAGCTCGTTGACATCTGAAATCCTTATTTCCTTTGATTGGATTAGACCCTAGTGTCTTTTGGAACTCTAAAGAGAGATTCCTAAGATAGTGTATGTTTATAAATTTTATACGGTCTCAGTATTCAGTAGTTATTTGATTTTTCAAGTGTGTAGAATTTAGAGAATCATACCCCTGAGTCTCAAGAACTCCCGAAGGATCGATTCCCCTTTGATTATATGTTGAGAGTATATCCCACTGTGTCTAGTGTATATGTGTCTTCACGTTGAGCGGGAATTAAAAGATAATGACATAATAAATAATGCTGTTGGGTAGCTTTAGATTAGCCAATTGGTTATAATGGAACCTTGTCAAGCTTGTTTATAGTCGTAATTATGAAGCTGTCAGTATTGGTAGAATTATAGAACTGAAATATTAACTGAACTGAATAAACTGAACTGATGCAAACTGATAACTGAAAATCGAACTGAAGTCAAGACTGAAACTGACTCAAACTGAACTGAAAAAAAAACTGAAACTACACTACAACGACACATAACAAACTGAAAACTGAACTGCAACTGAATTGAAACAAACTGAACTGAAATTAATTTGCTAAAAACGAAAAGGTGGTCAAATAATAATTGATATTCAACTGAACTTAAACTTAACTGAATGGAGATTAAATCTAAAGTGAAACTAACCAATACAAAAAAATAATTTCTTTAAATTACTAGCTCTTAATTTGTAATAAATGCATCAATCAATATACATTTACTTAAGTTATATTATTTTTAATTTGTGAGCTATGAAATATAATTGACATAGACTTACTAATATTTACATAAACTTATATATAAATTGTACATAAACTTACTTAATATTTACATAAACTTATATAGAATTGACATAAGACTTATTTAATATTAGAGATAGACTTATATATAATGTGACATAAGTGATTTTATAACATGAATGGATAAGATGGTCTACTCCAATAAACACATGTTGACTACATAACATGGGGAATAAAAAACATGAAAAACTTTACTTAAGATTCAAGATACTTATTGACATGACTTACATTAATATTTACATAGACATATCTAATGGATATCTAATTTAGATCAGATTTGTTGCCCTCCCACTGAATTTTTAGACGCATTATTGACTTAATATTTAGTTTCCTTTATTTATTACAATCTGTGTTATAGACCTACCCTTCATCCATGTATGTATAGACCAATAGTACTCAATACCAAAAGTATTAACTTTATATACTAACTAGCTAACATGGTAATTTTGCTTCAATCAGAAATAACGTTAAGAAACGTTTCTTTTATTATTTTATCAAAGATGTCAAACTGCTATGGTTCAAACTGGAATAAATTGAAATTGTAATGAACCGATTAAGTTCAAACTGAAATAAACTGAAACTGAAATGAACCAATTAAGTTCAAACTGAAATAAATGAAAACTGAACTGAACTGAAATTGAAATTGAAAAAAACTGGACTAAACTGAACTGAAATAATTGTTAACTGAACTGAACTGAACTGAACTGTTTACACATTGAACTGAAATCAACTGAACTGAATTATAACTGAACTGTTATGGGGTTTAACCAAAACTGACTGAATTAACTGAACTGACAGCTCTAGTCGTAATTTCCTTGTGTGTGGACTTGTGTTAGGTACAGTGAAATTTATCATGATATCGGGAGGACGATCTTTGCACAATTATCAATCCTAAAGCAGGAAAAGTTCGTTATGTGTGCATATGAAAGGTAATTGAAGAACTGTTTGGAGTAAGTAGCCCAATAGTGTTGTCGTTCCAAGTAGGGGCTTGTTGTCCTCGTGTTGGAAGTCCAAAAAAGGCCCAACGAAAAAGTGTTTGACCTATCCATTTTGCAAGTTTACAAGTGTCTCATAATGAGGGGGAGTGTTGAGAGTAAATACATGTGTCCCACATCGAGAATGAAGAGATAATAGAACCTCGTCAAACTTATGTATGGTTGTACTTTCTTTGTGTGTGGGCTTGTGTTAGGTCCAATAAAATTTATCATATTATTATAATGGCTTTGTTTATTATTATTGTAATTTGTAAATGCCTATTTGCTTTGATTATTAATTTATTAATGTATTTTATTTTGCATTGCTTATTGTATGATTGTTTTAAGGGAAATTTTCTCAGGTACCCCTGAGGTATGGTTTGGCCTAATAGCTCAGGTATCCCTGAGCTTTTGGAATTACCTCAGGTACCCCTGAGGTTATGGGTTTATAGCTCAGATGCCCTTACTAAGCCTTTCCGTCACTGTTCCGTCACTTCTCCCATCCATTTAACTTGCCTTTAACCTGTGGTCTAATTTAAGCTGATAAAACGTGTTATTTAAAATAAAATGAGAAGTAAATTCACTCATTTAATGGATTGTTGGTGGTTTTGTGTAAGAAGCAATTGAATGCTCTTCATAAGGCAATTGAATTTCCCCCAAAAAATCTAGGCTTCTTCAATCGCAAAGCGCATTTGAAAGTGAATTTCATTCTCAAATCTAGCATTCAGGATTCAATTTGTCGCGAGAGGTTACGAAATTAGGTAAGCTTTCCCCTCATCTTCGTATTTGTTATTTGCAATTGCGTGATGTGGTTGAATTATATGCTGAAATCGAGTGATTTCGTGTTGTTGTTTGCCTTGTTTTTTGTTGCTGTGTGTGTGATTTTTGTTGTTTGCTTGTTGTTATGTTTAATTTCAGAAAATTCAGAGATCTTGAGATCCATTTTTCTTCTACATTTGCACCTCTTAGCATCATACATCAGCGATTTCAATATGTCATCAACATCGTCAACAATGGAGGGAGCCATGGAAAACAGATGAAGATCGAGAAAATAAAATGAGAAAGAGAGAGAAGAGAACAAAATAGGGGAAATGAATAATCGAATATGGAATTAAGGTTTAGGTTGATCCAAATTACTCTTTATTAAGAAGGAATTGAGAGCAACGGTTATAATTGACCACAAGTTAGCTAAGGCAGGTTAAATGGATGGGAGAAGTGACGGAACAGTGACGGAAAGGCTTAGTAAGGGCAACTGAGCTATAAACCCATAACCTCAGGGGTACCTGAGGTAATTTCAAAAGCTCAGGGGTACCTGAGCTATTAGGCCAAACCTCAAGGGTACCTGAGGAAATTTCCCTGTAATAATATATAATAATTGTTTTATTATTCTTTGACAAGTATGACCTATAATTATTCATAGAAATGAATCCATCCCAATTATTGGTCATATCGTCATAGTAAGGAGAATCAAGAAAAAGGCAAATAAAATTGTTACTACTCCCTTAGTACGTATTACTTGAAACATTTGCAATAAATGGGTGTTACATATTACTTGAAACAATTATTTTTTTTCTCATTTTTAGTAAGTTTTTTCTTACTTTATTCACTTTTCAACTACTTTTCTCCCTCTTACTTTTTCTTAATCTTACACCAACTCATTACTTTATTCATTTTTAGAAAATCTCCCTAACTCAAATGTTTTAAGTAATACGTAATTGAGGGAGTACTTTTTATGGTCTCTTGTAATGTTGTCACACTCATCGTGTATTTGGTGATCAGTATGATGGGTGTAGTTGTCCATAGAATCAAGCGACCAAATTATACTAAAAGCTTAATGTTCTCTCTAATTAAAAAAAATTATACCAAAAACGAGAAGAAATACCTTTGACAAAAACATTTGAATACATTAATAATGAATTGTGATGGAGCTCTCACCTAACTTAATAATAATATTTTATTAACTCTATTACTTAATAGTAGTGGGTAGATGTAGCCAAGTCCGGTAAAATATACATACATGTGGATCGATATCATATTCATTGATGTTTATTAAAATGATGCACACACAACAGCATCACAACACACACACACACACACAACACACACACACACACACACACACACAACACACACCACACACCACACACACACACACACACACACCACACACACACACACACACACACACACACACACACACACACACAACACACACACACACCACACACACACGCACACACACACACACACACACACACAAACACACACACACACACACACACACACACACACACACACACACACACACACACACATATATATATATATGCACTAGGAACCATAAGAGCGGAGATGAAATCGATTCACGGTTAGAAGTTGATTAAAAACGGTACTAATCTGAATCGAAAACAGTTCTTTAAAATCGGATCGCAAAATCAAATTGTAAAATCGAAAATTATACAAAATCAATAATAATTCATAATCAATATAAATTATATATGATAAAGTTGATATTTAAGTTAAAAAACTTACGAGTATAATAATTGAAATAAGTTGTTACTCACTAAATAAGTATAAATTAACTTCTTATTAATATAAGCCAAGGGGGGAGCAATGGTGTCCCCCCTATGAAAGTCCCTTTATACCCTTAATGAATAAATTACATTGTTAAAAAAAAATAATAATTTTTTACTCTTCAATTGTTAATTTGCCATAAATATGAGCAAGTTTAAAATGGTATTTGATTTGAAAATGTCAACTATACTACTACCGTAATAAACAATATTTAGAGTGATTTTCTTCTTTATCATAATAAACATGTAACAATGAAATATTGCATAAGTAAGTTACACTAATAAAAGCAATCAATGACAAAATAATTTGAATATATGACACAATAAGAAGAAAAATGTAAAACTAAGAATTTCATATTAAAAGTTGGGTTACACTAATCAGATATATCACGAATCATGATACCATACTAGTGGACCTTACTTGGAAAATTTAGTGTAATTGTACATACAACCGTCATCTACTAGTTCCGTATAAAATTGTCCTACTAAGTATATATTTCTAATATCTATTATTTGCTAATCTTATTATTTAAGCATGAGTTTTTTCAAACATTATATTTTTTTCTTGACAACTCATATAAATAAAATTGAATGACAACTAAAAACCAAGAAAATTGATATAAAAAAAATTATAAACATTTCTTTCTTGACACATACTCCGCACGCATCGCGTGCAAAAATCCTAGTAAACATCTATTTTAAGGTTGTGTGATATTTAAATTTGTATGGTTTTCGCTAGCCATGAAAAAGGAGAAAGGATCATTTCCATTTGCACCCATCCATTTCCTAGCTATCTTAAGATTTTGACACTCCATAATTAAATATAAAATTCAAAATTTTCATATTTTTCCCCTTAATAATTCCACTCCAACCGTTAGGATTTAGGAAATGGCTCTCTGTTTTCCTAAAAAACATGAGATGATCCTTACTCATGAAAAAGGTATAGAATCGTAAACGAAATCATTGACTAAATTTGACTCGTAAAATCGTAAACGAAATCATTGACTAAATTTGACTCGTAAAATCGTAAGATCGTAAGATTTTAACATTTAAATCGCGATTTTAATACTTCCTCCGTTTTTCTAGATGCCCCACAACTTTGACAATTAATAACTATAATTAATGAAAATTATAAAAAACTATATATTAATATATTATTTAACGAGACGAATCTAACGAGATCCCATTTAACTATATTTTTCATTACGTGTAAAGCACAAAACTTGATCAAAGTGTTTCCTGTGAATAGTGAAAAAGTCAAACCGAGGCAACAAAAAAAACGGAGGAAGTAAGTATTTCTTTTTTTTTTTTTTTGACAAAGGGTAAGAAGGGGTAGTTAATCCCTCATACTTTTACAACCTAATTTAACATGGGTACTAGATAATACAGAGAAACAATGGAAATAGTTTAGAAATTTACGGGTAGCAAATCTCAGTGAGTCGTTGCGGTCTTCTTCGTAGTCCGAATTGAGGTGACTGATGTAGCTTTCATCTCGGACGGACAGATTGATGTGTAGTAGGCCTTGTTATAGTAGATCCTTGAGAATAGAAGTAAGTATTTCCTAGGAGTTATTATTTTCATATTTTAGTTGTGCATTACGATCATTTGTTTTACATATTGCAACTGGTGTTGTTCCTTATGTGGTTCAATGTTGAAAAATAGAATGCACTACTAGCATTCATTTATATTTTTGGATCGGACTTCGGAGGACTTACTATATTTTTCTTCATATTTTGTTCATCTTCGATTGTGGATGAGTTTGATTACTCCAATATGTATGTTTAGTACTCTCTCCATTTTTTATTAGATGTTCCATACTAATTTAACACGGTGTTTAAGAGTTAATTGAGTTAGATAAAATAGATGGGTAGATTAGGTAAATAATGAAAGTTTACTTTAGAAAATGTGTAATTCATCAATGTTAAAGTAAATAAAGTAGGTAAAAAGTAAAATAAATTGATTTGGAACAATTAATTGAAAACATCCCAAAATGTAAAGTGGAAGAACTAAAAAACGAAGGGAGTGCATTTTCCTCGTTTATAATGCTTTTGCAAGCATTTCAGATTGTAGGGATTCAATTGTGTGTTCATTGGTAGAAAATATTGTGTAATAGTACCAGTTCTCTAAACCACTTTACAAACAATACTAACCTAAACAAATACAAGTACAAAGTTGTGGTAAAAATGTATTTGGGAAAAGAAGGATCACACATAAAATGATATAGTAAATAAATTGTACATCGACATAAGCAATGCGACACAAGATGCAACAAAACAAGTGAACCAAAAATTAATAAGTAGTTACATCAGAGTTTTGAATAGTGTATTATTTTTGCCAAAGCGTATACTTCTGTAATTAGATTCTTAACACTAAATGAAACTAACAATCACCCGAGCAATGTCGGACAAAAAAACTAGTTGTATACAAAATACCAGACATTGTCTCAAGATCTTTTTGTGTTTTTTTGAGATTTACGATACATTGATTCACTTACTTTTTGACGCATGTGCTCTTGATAGCATGTGACACATTTTTATTGGATCACATCTTTCACAACTAGATAGTATATTTCACATATCATAAATATTTATGATCAATTTTAAAATAATCTTGAAAATAATTGAATAGTATAAAATGGTCAAACTATGTTGAAAATTACACTCTAGGAATAATTTAGCCTCAAAACTTCTAAAACAAAGTATTGCTCAAATATCAATGACGGATATGATTTGCATGATAAAACCATCAAAGTAGTTGGGATACAAGCCCAATCAAAGGGGTTTTTTTAGTCATTTCCAACTACTTTTTTTTGAACGATATTTTAATTTGCATAGACATCTATCAAATTACATAGACATATTTTATATTTATATAAACGTGGTTTAATTTTAGACAAACTTTTTTCTTTACAAATTTTCAACAAACTTAAGTGGATTTTATAAAAAAAAATAAAAATAAAGTAATTGGTATTTTTTTAAAAAAGGTGAAAAGTTTTTGTAAAAAAATAAAGTAATTGGTGATTTTTTCAAAAAGTGAAAATTTTTTATACGAAAAATAAAGTAATTGCCTAATTGGTGAAGTTTTTCAAAAAGTGAAAAGTTTGTTGTGGTTTTTGACAAATTTTCCTAAAAATAAAAATAAAAAACCAAGTTCCCTTTATATAATTTTCTTCTTCTAACAATCAATTTCTTCTTACTGTATAATCAAAAGCACCAAACTACGTTTAAAAAAAAAASAAAAAAAGAAAAAGAAAACAAAAGCACCAAACTAAATGGCTTGATTAATGACTAAAATAAAGCACTATCATAACAGATACAATTACTGCCTTCATAGTCACAGAAGTAGGCATTCTACCCTTATCCTTCCTTATGAAAAGAGCATTAAACAATGGGAAGTTGATCAAAACTAAACCAAAACATAACAAAATTTGCAAACTAAATCTCTCAACAGTCACTCTACTACCCTCTTCTCCTACCAACAAATTTTTAATCACGACGACGAGCGAGAACAAGTTTATCAGTGCCAGAGAACTCAGCATGGTGAACATTGGAGACGGGACTCCAAATTCCATGATCTCTTTCACGTATCGTTTGGAAACATCTTCACCTGCAACCTTATTGGTGATCACGAATTTCATCTCCGAAGATCCTAGGAGCTTCAAGATTGTGTCGACAAGGGCAAAGAAATAAGATGATGTTCGCTTGTAGAGCCACATCCTTTGTTCGTTCCACCACCCTATAATGGTTCCATTGGTGCAGAGAAATTCTGCTAAGCTGCCGGTGWACTTAGCAGTAACGGTGTATGCAAATGGAAGAAACCATGGGCTTGATAACTAGAAAATATWCAATACAGTCCATCAATAATATGAATGKTAAATATAGAGATCAAAAGCCGAGATGACAGCATATGATGAAAATGTGTCCAAAAAAATCTATGAAGATTAATGATATGATCCCAATCACTCTAAATTCGATTCATAGATCAAATAAAAAGAGTTGTTCTAGCTCGCAATAGTAAACTATGACTAGAAATTGATCGAATTACCTCTGGAAAAAGGGAGATGCCTCCAAGCATGTATAGAGAAGGAATGGAGCAATAACACAAGGTTGCAAGGGAGTTGACTGCCCACAAACAGTAGTGGCAATAGCCCAACTGAAGGCCGAGGCTGATGCTCTTATGCCCGTACCATAAAGGACAATGGTATAACATGATTTGAAGGTCACCTTCACTCCATCTTTTATGTTGCACTAATGCATCTTCTAGAGTTGTAGCTCCCAAACCTAAGAAACTACTCCTTTCCGGATTCAAGTATACTGATTTCCATCCTCGGCATTGGATTGCTAAGCCTGTTATCACATCTTCCACTGGACACCCATATTTCAACCCCATCTGAAATTCCAAATATGTTCAACTTCAGATTAAACTGAGGAAGTATATATCTAGCAGAAGTGCAGYACTAGTACCATTGAAAGAATGACAAGTGCAATTAGCAACATTKTTCGCTGAATAAAACTGAGATAGTATATGGCTTATAAAAGAGAGACCACCTCTTTTCCCCATRGAGTGTTTAGCTCATAAGTGCAGCTAGCAAYTGCTTGAGCTCTCTCTTCCAACTCATCAACAGTTCCTYCCGCAATCAAAGTCTTTTGTGTCTTCCAATCAATCTTGTAACTCGTAGAGTATTTTCTTCCACATAATATCTCTCTTTGATGGAAGCAGCCAGTTCCAATATACAGTGGACCTCCTAACCCATCCAGACCATGAAATTCCAACTTCATTTGAAACACGAGTAACATTTGAATTTAGTGTATCTTTCTACACAAAAGTTTTATCTAATAATAAGGATTTACGAAGGCATGGCTTACATTACTAATCACTTGAAGAGCAGAACCATATAAATCGTTTTTTGTAGTATTCTCAAACTTTTGTGGGAATTGCACAAAACCAATGTCCTGGCTCTTTTTCTCATCCATGAAGAAACAAAGTGCATAGCGGACAGACTGTGAGTTGTTTGAATACATGTCACAATCAACATTGAGGATTATCGGTCCATTGCTTATTTCTGATGACACCCTTAGCTGCATAACATATATAGTCCAAGATGAAGATTGGTCCTAACTGTTAATATTAAAATGTATTTGAATTAAAGGGTTTTATTGTTAAGGCATTAAGCAATTGGTTCTTCCTGTGATCTTCTTCCCAACCTGGACGCAGACGTCTAATGCGATCCTAGAATTACATATGTGGAAGAGTGATTTACCAGTGCATTCATAGCTCCAGCTTTGAAGTTGTGGAAATATTGAGGCCGCTTCTCACGAGCRAAGTAAACAAGTGTGGGTAATTGGTGGCCTTCAATATCTGTTGCCTCTTTGTTTCTTCCATCAATCAATATCTACAAGTTCACACATTATAAACAGACTTGATTAGAAGGGAAAAATCTACCATCAATATATTCGCTTTGTACAAATTAAATAGGCAACAATACTAAGGATTGCAAAGAACAAATTGAATGAGATAACGAAATTGTCAAGTTATTAATTTACCTGAAGAATGGTAGCATGGTCATGCTTAGAGTTATWGCTGTCATTCCATTTTGAAAATCCTTTATGTAGATCAAGGACTTCGTCGGGAATCTTGGAAAGGTTTGTTGCCGTCTGAATCCTGTTACTCATATCTTCATACAATTTCTTTGGTTTTGCATGAACAACAACAAAGCATCACATCAGATAATATTTTCCAAGACTAATTGTATTCTCAGTGAATTTAATACTAACAACGAACAATGCCATTTTCATCTATCAGTTTTAGAAGATACATATTGAGTTATATCCTAGCCCTCTTAAAGGATATGTTTAACAGTTAATTATACACAGGTGTAAGTTCACCCATTGCCGCCTTTGCCCCGTTGTGCTGCATCTTCAATTTCTATGTAGAGTGTGTCCATAATCAAGTGAATCAATCATACTATGCCATATGACTTGAATCCATTTTCCTTGAAATATTTAAGTATAAAAACAAATTTAGTACGTACATAGCGTATTAGCAGGTAAAGGGTTWCACCTTAACAGATGCCAAARGGCGAGAATGAGTGGCATCAGCAGGGTTAGGCATTGATCTGAAATAGGCAGCAGGGGACCTTGGCTCAACATTATACTTTTTGCAGTAAGGCAGCCAATTCTTGGCGAAATGGGAGGCCTCAAAAAGAGCATAGAAGGTTAATWTRGAGCCACCGTCATCAGACAAGTAGATYCTGAGRTTTTCGGGTGGGTAGTCGTAAGCCATGACTGATAAAACAGTGTTGATCACCAACAATGGAGGCTCTATCACCGGGTCTGCCGTGCATACGAATACATCCACCTTAGGCAAGTCATTCTCATACCTTGTGAAAATCCAATTCAGCAATATATTTTAGCAAGATGCAAAAGTTAGTCGATCGAAGATTGAAACATTACTTCTAGTACTTAGCTCTACTTGATAAAAATTCCATAAGATACACATTACACAGAAGTTCATGTAACATCCAATAAGCTCATTCTGTACAAGAACTAGCCATGTTTACTTAAATCCAATTGAGCAATAAATTTTATCAAGATGCAAAAGCTGGTCAATAAAAGACTGAAACATTACTTCTAGTACTTAGCTCTATTCACTTGACAAAAATTCCATAAGATACACATTACACAAAAATTTCATGTAACATCCAGTGAGTTCATTCTATACAGAACTAGCATAGTTTACTTTTAACCATACTAATGGAGCGTTTGGTATAGATAATTTTGATGTAAAAAAGGATTCAAATAATCGTTTTCATTTCCTATTGTTTGGTACGAGCTTTTAAGTAACAAATATTATTTTCCTAGTTAAAGCAGTGGAAACAAATTAGGTTTCTTTCTCTCAATCAAAAAGTCTCATTTGATTCTATTCCACTAGGATACCAAACAACTATCAAAAGTAAAACATTTTATTATCCTTTCCACTTCTTATCAAATTCCTTCACTAATTAGTACGTACTCCCTCTACGTACTCCCTCTATATCAAAATAATTGCAAAGATTTAACACATTTTATGTCAAATCGTTACGTTTATTTTGATATGGAGTGAGTACAAGATAAGATAACCGACTACTGCAATAGGTAGGTAGCTATTTAAAAGATTCAAAATGCAATTGGACAAAACAAATGATGGATAAAGTGAGCACTATAAACATGGAAATAACTTAACTACAGTCAATAAAAAGTTAACTAAAAATTACCTGTTGGAGAGCCTATCTTTGAAGGGAAAACGGTAGATACAATTCCAACGAAGAAGCTGAGTAAGAATCCAATAAAAAGTGAACCAAATCTCAGCCACAAACAAAACTACCCAACCCAATCTTCCCTCCCCAACTTTCTTGGGTATGTTAGTAGCTCTGTAAACCCATATAACACATATTGCAGCAAATACAGAAGTTGCAAATACTCTGTAAATCCATCTTCCTTTAGCTTGCTTAGTCTCAAACAGAGGTGAATATCCATCATTGTTGCCCATTTCTCTGTTTCTTCTCTCACCTTTCACCTGTTTATCATATGACTAATGAGCAATTCAAAATAATTAAGCTGAATTTCTTTGTTAAATTGAACAATGAACATGTCTTTTTCTTATATTTAATGTGACTTCTATTAGTATACAAGATTAAGGAGCCCATCATTTTGGAAACTAGCTTGAATAAACAAATCAGTTTATGATACAATATTGCCTACTTGCTGAGCAGGTGATTAATTGGGTTGGTGGAAGATGCCAAAAGCGAATATGACAAGTAAT
Source organism: Bassia scoparia (assembly GCA_008642245.1). Classification (NCBI taxonomy): domain Eukaryota; kingdom Viridiplantae; phylum Streptophyta; class Magnoliopsida; order Caryophyllales; family Amaranthaceae; genus Bassia; species Bassia scoparia. Next base: position 17,568 of record SNQN01007865.1, on the reverse strand, counting down.
TTGAAACAGAAGGAGTACGACATTATTTTGTACAACTTTTATGTCTATGTAGAAAGTCTCTATGTTAAATTGACAAAATATAAAAGTAGCACCACATGCATATTTCGATAATGTTTTGTGTAATTTTTTTATGTTGATTAAGATGTTTTAGAAGCTTTGCAAATAATATAAAAAGCCTTTTTAATGTTTATCACTACATGCTTATCTAGTTATTTCTTATCTCCCCCTCCAAGTATGAAGGCTTGAAAATGAGTGTCGTGCCTAATTTGAGTTTCTCATGAAAAGCACACTTTTAGAGTTTTAGTGGACTATGCTAAAAAGTTATTTAAACACATCTTAGAAAGGGGCACTAGCAAGTAGCAACAACAAGTATAAAATATGGGAACTTTACAAAGGGCAACATCTAAACAATCTCCAGGATTGTTTTCCAAAATCAATCCGGGGGCAATAATGTCATTTCGAGGACTTAGTTGGGGGTTCCTTTGACAATTCCAGTTAACTCCTGAATGTGATATCGTCTGTCCTGTTTGTTGCCTTGCAACCCCGTTTAATAATAAAACGTGGTCCACTAGGTAACTTTCCTAAACCATGGTCAACCATTGAGGTATTGATTTATAATTTTCCATTAATTTTTCTTCGATAATTCAGTGTCTTTGCATTCAGCTTCTTTGCTCATTCTTTCCTTCTGATCTGCTGCTTTCCCTCGACCATTAAAGCTCCCTGCAACCCCTTTCAATTACAAGTGTTTTGTTGGAGGTGTGAACTCAGGTATTAATGTATTCGCGTATTCTATTTTTTGGCTTTGAGTTATCTATGCTTTCTGTTCTTATATATGAATTTCTTCCTTTTGATTCGCACCTGTATGTTGTTTTTGTTTTGATTTGGGTTGCTTAGTTGGTCCGTTTTTTCGTGTGTTTTTTGATCTCCCATATCATTGATTTGCTGCGCATATTTGTCAAATTTCATTTGAATTAGGAATTTGTGTTTGTGAATTAATTAGTATAATTTCTAGGGTTTGCGTTGGATGTCGGATGTAGGCAGTTGGTTGCTATGTGTTTTAAATAATTCATTGTTACTGTGATGTAGCTGCTGCTAATGGATTGCCCAACCCAATGTGTTTATGAGTCGGCACAAGGTGGTTTGAATTTGCCATCCGTTGGTGGAGGTGGGACTAGCCTAATTTTCGGTGGTGATGCTACTAAAGCTTCTCCGGAAATTCGCCATCGGTCTGACACTCGCAAGGTATTGTGTATTTTAATTGCATTGGGTGTAAGAAGTGAGTACGTTGTATGTGTTTACTTGACACTTCTGACGCTTAACTTTCCTGCATTTTTTATGTAGAGGAAGCGGCGGGGTGCTTGTTCTCATAATTGTAAATCGAATGAGGTTATTGTTATTCTTTGCAAATTCTCTGTTTTTTGGTTTTTTCCTTTATTACTTTGCAAGTTATCCAGCCTTTCAAGTTTGCTTTAAGTCTATCGCTATTGTAGGAGGGCAATGCTACCAAGGGTGTAGTTGTGAAAGCTCTTGACAATGTTTTAAGGGTCCGGAGCATAAGCTGTGAAAGGGTGTGTACTCTGCTGGCATTGTTGTTGTATGATTATATTTATTTATCATTCTTTTAATGATTTTTTGTCGGTATGCTTGGTGGATGATCCTGTTATGTGTAATTATTATTAAAGATATGTTTTGGTTGTTATATCATTTTGTAGGGACCAAATGTGATTTGCAAAGTTGAATTATTTGGTAAAATTGTTGCTTCATTTAATAAGAAGTGTAGAGGTTGGGTGGTAGACATGGGTTTTGGGGGATTGTTGCACTTGGTGAACATGAAGTTGCCTAGATCCTTGTGTTATTGGCTAATGACTCGGATTGACCATATGAACGAGCGTCTTGTAGTTGGTGGTTTGTCGTTTAGGTTTTGTTGCAATCAAGTTAGATGGGTGTTAGGTTTGCCCAAGGGTGCTCGTCCTATTCCCTCCACATTTGAATCCCCAGAGTTATCCAATAAAGTTATGGAGTTGGAGGGGAAATATGGTCAGGTTTGGTCTAGTGTTGATCGCCGGTCTGGGAAGGTCGTGGTGCGTAGTGGTTTGGCTGTAACACCAACAGTTATTTAACGCATGCAGTCTAACTTTGAGGAGGAGGATATTTTGGAGTTCAAAATGCTATTCCTTTTAGTTGCTTTGGACATGGTGCTTTGTCCAACACAATGTAGTCGCTTCCCTAAGGAATTGCTGCCAACACTTGGTTGTGCTGCATCTTCGCGGAACTATAATTGGTGTTCATTGGTGTTGGAGAAGCTGATGGCTAGTGCCAAGCGCTTTGCTAATCGTTTCTATTCGGTCGGATATGTTGGTGGCCGTGGTGGATGTACCCTTTTCTTGGTGGTAAGTGCTACTTTGTTCTGCAACTTTTTGTTTTGCTGATTGAATTGGTGTATGACTAGTTGTTTATAAATTTGCGAATTATTTGTTCTAGATACTTTATCTTGATCGTTTGAAGAGAAATGGTGTTATGTGGGGAAAATGTCCCCATATTAAGGCTTGGACCGATTCCGAGATGAAGAGGGCTTGCACTGCTGATAGGCCCAACAATGAAGGAGATTTTGGCGCTGTGGGGGTGTGTTCCCTATCCCTTTTTACTAGGCAGTCTAATGTATGTTTTTTTTTTGGTTTCTTATTTTGTTAATATCTTGTAGGTAATTGACGTTGCCTATGGTGAGGAGCATCCACTTGATGCTAGTGATGGCAATGGACCGGATTCGGGCAGGGTCCTCAAGGATCTGGACCCGGATCCGTTTTTTAGGGTAGGATCTATTAGGGTCCTAAATGGATCCTTTCTTAATTTTTTAATTCTAATAAAAACAATAAATATTTAACCATATTTTCGATTAAAAAAAGCCTAAAACGACATACATCTCCCATATTTGTGAGTTTACAAGTAATAATACATGATTAAAGATTTAAAGTACGAGAAAATCCAAATTTCAAAACACAAATACACATTACAAGTTTACAACAATTACAAAAATCTAACTATTACACAAAATAACTTCACTTTAGTCCTTCACTTGGATTAATCTTCTTCACTACTAACATCATCAACATCCTAAACAAAATAAAAGCAACCCAATGGAATATTAGTTAGTGCACAAGTTTAATACAAAATGGAAAAAAGAGAACACATATTACACAATACACACCATATCAATGATGTCTTGGGCATCTACATCATTGTCACAATCTTCATCAATTGTGGAGCAAAAATAATTCTCTTCAAGTGTGCCTTCGATGATAAAGGAAAAAAAAAGAGCTCATTATACAATAATATAATTTATTTAATAAAAATGAAGGAATAAAGATTGAAATATTGAATGAAATTTTACCTTTGACATCATCAACCAACCAACTTTGCAAGCACATTAAAGCCTCTACGGTTTGAGAATGAAGCCTAGAACGATGAGCACTAATCACCCTTCCACCCATGCTAAAGGCACTTTCCGAAGCGACCGAAGAAACAGGAATAGCAAGAATATCTTTGGCAATCTTCTTCAAAGTTGGGTAATTAGTGTCATTCTTCCACCAATTAAGTACTTTAAAATCCGGATCCTCATCCATAGTAGCACTCTCCAAATAGTTGTCAACTTCCCCCCTCAATGGTGTTGTTCTAATCTTTTGTCTCTTTGATCTAGCAAAATCATCCTCATCACCACACTCATTAAACCCTCTCTTCAATGGTGATTGTTCACTCAAGACTTCATTCTTATTTTCATACTCACGAACAAGGTTATCAAGAGTGTTTCTTACTCTAGTCACTTDAACATTGGCATTATCTCCATATAACTTCCCAAAGTAATGGACCACACAATCTATTTTGTTTCTAGGATCTAGAATTGCCGCAATAGCCAAAATTCCATTTATTTGTGACTAATATTTATCAAAATTTTCAACCATACTCAACGCCATGGTTTTAATGACCTCATTACTATCATCTTGCACCCAACGACTTAAAGCAAGCCTAATCTCACAAACGGTTCGGAAAAACAAATTTGCGGTAGGATGATTTCTAGAGGAGAATACCTTTTTGGCCTTGTAGAATATTTCTAATTTTTGACAAACAATAGTAGCCATTTGCCATTCATTGTCACTAGGAACATTGAACTTAAGCCTTTTGTTCAAACYTTTCAATTTATTAAAAACATCTTTAAAAGGCAAGCTAGATTCAATCATCAAGTAGGTAGAATTCCACCTAGTTTTAACATCAAGACCWACCCTTTTTGGTTTGTTCACATTCAAAAGARGACACGCCTCCTCAAATTTCTCAATTCTTTTAGGGGTAGACATCCAAAATGCAACACATTCTCTAACCGTGGATATAGCATTATCTATTACTTGCAAACCATCTTTGACAATCAAGTTAAGAATATGTGCACTACACCTCATATGCAAAAAATCTCCATTTAACACCAAACAACTACTTTCCAACTTATCCAACAAAACATTTATCATCGCATCATTTGTACTACAATTATCAACAACAACAGAAGAGATTTTGTTTTCCAAAGAATAGTGAGACATACTCTCCAAAAGAATCTTAGCAATAACTCCATTTGTATGCGGACTTGGCACATAACAAAACCTATAATAACAATATAAGACAATTATTTCATAACATAATAATACAAGTCTATGACCAACAAAGAAAATATTAAAATGTACCTTATGGTTCGGCAATGTAACATCCAATTGTCATCAATGAAATGTGATGTTACGGCCATGTATCCCTTCTTTTGGTTGGAAGCTGTCCACATATCYGTTGTTATTGCCACTCTACCCTCAATACTTCTTAGCAAAGCCCTAAGAGAACCTCTTTCATTGTTGTACATCTTCAAGACATCACTCTTCAATGTGTTCCTTGAAATCATCTTGAAATCATCATTCAAGCTCTTCACAAAACTCCTAAAACCAATGTGGTCCACAATTGACAAAGGATACTCATGTATGACCACCATCTTAACCAATTKTTTTCTTGAAACATCTTGATCAAATATAADTTTTTTGCCCTTCTCCTTAATTGCCAAAGAWGTAGTACCATKATCTTCGGTCTTTAACTTTAATTGTGATTGACCACTCGCAAGCCTCAAGTGCCTTCTTGGACAATGTTTCTCGGCATGTTTTTTCAAATGTGAAGTTCCAGAAGCTCCAGAATATGAAAGAACACGTTTACAATCCTTGCACTTTGCCCCTTCAACACCATTGCGAGTTATATGTTCAAAAGTATCCCATGCTTTTGATGTATGTTTCTTACTTCTCTTACCACCAGCACCTTCTTTTTCATCCCCTATTTCCACAAACCCTTCCAGTACATCTTTCTCCCCATCCCCATCAGAATCGACAAGTACAACATAATCTTGTTCATTAGGATGGCTTGAACCAACATCACTATATTTGAAAGATAAATTTTCATCCATAATTACTGAAAAACAAACAACTAGCAATTAAACCAACAACTTTATATGACAAAATCAGCCATTTAAATAGGAATTAAACTAACAACTAGCAATTAAACTAGCAATTTATATGACAAAACTAAAATAAGCCATTTAACAACTATCAATTAAACTAACAACTTTATATGACAAAACTACCACTTAAAGCAAACAAAATCAGCCAAGCGAACAAAAATGAAAATTAAAATGAAACAAACGAAAATTAACAAACAGAAAATTAGAGAATGAAAATTATAATGAGACAAACGAAAATTACAGAATGAAAATCAAAATGAGACAAAAGAAAATTACAGAATGAAAATTAAAATAAACAAATGAAAATGAAAATTATCAAACAAAAACGAAAATTAACAAACAACTAGCAATTAAAGCAAACAAAATCGCCAACTAGCATAGGAAACAAAAATGAAAATGACGAAACAACATAGTAGTGCAATACTTTGATGTTTGGACTCTGGACATTAGTTTTGGGCCAAACAAGCAACAAAAAGGATATAGACATATTCAGTAGTACACTTATTAGCCGAAATATTTTAGCTTATTAAAAAAAAAAAAACGGGTAAACGGATCCGGGTCCTAAATTAGCATGATGATTTTGTCCGCGGTGGTGTCTAGCTTTGCCGCTTAGTCCTCGAAGATGTGTCTGAATCTGTGTCCTGGATTCATCTCATACCAGATTCCTTCGTCGTCAGGAGTGCCATTGTAGACAAGCACACAAATGTGGTTGATGAACTCAATGAAGTCATCCTCGGACTGTTTCTCTTCACTTGCTGATTTCCTTGGATGTGGAGACTCTAAAATCATTTTTTGGATGTTTGGGCTGAATTTCGAAACAACCCTCCCTAGAACCTTGTCCACCTCAGCTAGCCCTTCATAGAAGAGCTTCATATTCCTCTCAAACTTTTCCTTTTTTTGCTCCAAGGACGAGTCCGTACTCTGGCTCGAAGCCTCAGAGAACTCAAGGAACCGCCTGAGTTTCTTATTCACGGCCGAAGCCGAGAGAGGTCGGTGTGTTGGTGGCTTGGATCTTGAAGGGTTGGTAGCACCAATTCTAATTCCTCCTTGTCTTACTACTGGAGGGTTGCTAGATGATTCGCTTGGCACTCTTCTGCTAATGGGGCTCTTTCCCTTACGTTTCCTCTCATTCCTCTCATGACCATTTCTTGATCCGGATCCCATCTCAATAGAGTGAAGTTGCTATACTTTCTTGATTTTTCTTCTAGGGTTTTGAGAAGGGTTTGATGGACAAAGGTGGCATACAAGGTTGTCATCCCTTTTATACCAACCACTTCGTACGGAAGTAGAGCTGATGTAATTAGGGTTTCTGAAGCAAGGATGTGTCTACCATTAAAATTCGTTAATCCTTTAAACATGAAGCTAATTGACTCATAATGACAAACTTTAGTACTAACCTTCTAATATGAACCAACCGCAGATCGAAACGTGTTATTGGGAATGTACTTTGTTCCTTAGTCAACTTTATCTAAAATGAGATAATTGTAATTTGTGGATTTTCAATTGGTGGACCGCTTTTAGTTGTTGTGGTCCTTCCTCCAATTGCAGTCCATCAGTGTAGTAACCCAACCCATATATCAAGATACTGTAGTCATTCACGTGTGCATTACAATACCATGCCTAAAGTTACATTATTGCACAACATAACCGATTCTTCCTTACCTCCTATTTGTATGAAATTGTTGACATTGTGTGTCTTTGTTGAAACCTTAGCATCAAAGGGTAAATTTTAACACAAAATTAAAGACCTAACACTAATTTTCATGTAATTTTTTTATTTCCTCATACTTACCGAGAGTCGTTAAAATTAGCGAGTCTTTCTTAGTTTGACGTACAAACATATAAAGATTACAAATATAAATGATTATTACCCAAAAGTCAGCTTCAAGTTTCACAATGTATTTCGTCAACAGTAACAACTTAGTGTTATAATCAAATTATATATTGTTAAACTTCCAGCGGTGTCGATTTATGTTTATTGGTGACGTTTATTTAATACACTAAACTACTGGACTAACGATCAACCGTTTAACGTTTTTAAATTATACCAATATGAGCATTCATATTGATACAATTGTTGATCAATTGTTAGCTTCTGCCATATTGGATGATCACTAGTGTTTATATTATTCTTTAAGTGTTGCATTTATGGGGTTCCCTTCTTGATTCGAAACATGGTATGGATGTATACTAACACAGGCCGATATTACTCCAAGTAGTAAAAGTTGTCACACATCCGGATATTGGACTTAAAAACGAAATCACTCTAATCTAGTCGAATGCCATTCATCGTTTCGTAAAATTGTGATCTTAATTGTCCGTTTATGCTGCTAATTGTATGAACCGTTTTCACCTATATGTCTAGTAGCATAAAGTTGCACGTGAAAATGATGTGACGACCCAATGTTAATTGCTCGACTCGGTAATAGCCTAACCAATCCTTGACCAAATTCAAAATTACAACATAACACAAATGAACGATGTTCAAAGCAGAATACCATAACAGATTAAAAGCATAAATTGCAATTTTTTTTACTAATTGTTCCATAACCAACATTTTAACATTGACACCAAGTGATTGGAACACATTCCACCAAAAATCATATTAAGTAATTACACTAAGTCGTACCCAAAACATCAAGAAACCCCTACCCTTTAATCCATAAACCTGCCCACCTGACTATTTCAAAGATGACAAAATAAGAAACCCAAAAAATTATTCGAAGATAGAAGATTAGGTGACAAATTCTACCACACTTCCTTGTACTCTTCTAGGTGTGACTTCACTTGGTCGAGGAAGTCCTTGTAATTCGGATCATCTTCCCGAGCATCTTGTTGACTAACCTTGGAATCCTCCTGACGAGTGGTCGCCTGTTTGGTTGCTGAAGATTGTCCTTTCACGCTACGTCGTGTTTTGACCGAGTTCCTCTTACGCTTCCGCGACGACGTTTTCCTCTCACTGGCCGACGTTGGCATTACCACAGCAAGTGAAGTGGATTCCGGCTCCACCACAACAATCATCTTCTCTTATTCAGGCGTCTCCTTAGGGCACTGGTTGTCAATGTTGCTCATGGTAATGGAATGGTGAACAAAGGGTTCGTTTTGCTTTCTGATCTGAAGGTTTATGGTCGACAACTGTTGATGTTTCTTTAAGTAGTTGGCTTGAAGGTGAATGTGAACGGACTTGAGCTTTTATAAGGAAACCAGAGGAGGATAACAGTTGAACTATAAACTTCATTAATGTTGAGTAAAAATTGGGAAGTTGAACGTTGCACACGTTATTGTCTAAGTACATTGTGTTTGGGAGAACACAAGATTCGATAGTCATTAGGCATGCCTTATTAAGTAGGAATTCATTGATGGCCCACCATACTTTTTCCAAAATTTTTGACTTTGTCAACAGAAAGGTTTGTGACTTTTTAAGATTTTGTGTTGTTAGGATTAAATTTTTTTGATAAATTGGTCATTATTTAAGAATGGATGTGTTATTGGAAAGCCAAAATGTGAACACGAAATAAAAAAAGTATCAAAAATATTCTATGTGTTGATGTCATTACCGTTAACCATATATAATTTTTTTTAAGTTTTTCCTTTGAGAAGTAAAATGGTTTCAATTACGTTCGACCACATGTCAAATTGATAGGTCTACCGATCACAATGTATCTGGTTGTATTTGAATGGTTTGTTGGCTTTTTTTATATTTGAACATGTACGCCTATGTTTGAATGTATTTCAATTGGAGGTAACGTGTTATTCTTTCTTTGAGGATAATGGTGGATGTTTGTCCTCAAATGACTTTATTCCAGCCTTGTTGAACATGTTTTTTGTCTTTAGATTGTTTATGACCGTAAGTGGTCTATTTCAAATCTTTTTGGATCTATACGGGGTAAATAGAGGATGTTTGTCCTTGAATGGCCATGTTCAACTATTGTCGAACGTCTGTTTCGGGCTTAGACTCTATGTGACCGTACTATATTTGAATGTCAATGTGCTAGATTCGTTTTGGATCTACACGCAGTTATTAGAGGATCTTCGTCCTTAGAGGACCTTATGCCACTCCTGTCGAACGTGTATTTTGTCCTTCGATGACCATGTTCCACTATTGTCGAACGTCTTTCATGGTTTAGGACTCCAAGTGACCATATTATATTTCACATTTAACTGGCGCTGAATTTGTGATGGAGCTTTACGCGGTTGATAGAGGATCTTTGTCCTTGAATGGCCATGTTTCACTCAGTTCGAACGTGTTTTTGGTCCTTGAATGATCATGGTGCAGTCTCGTAGAACGTGATTTTTGGGTTTATACTATATGTTAGTACTCTAGTTGACTCTAAATGCCGTGGAATTCGTTTTCGATCTACACATATGGTTTTTAGGTCTTGTTTGTCCTTCAATGACAAAGTTCCAGTATTGTAGATAGTGCTTTTTCAGTGACACACTGCATTTGACCGTACTCTATTTCACTCTAAACTTAGCTGAATTCCATTTGGATCGATACGCTGTTATTAGAGAATATTTGTCCTTCAATTACCATGTTCCACTGTTGTCGAGCGCGTTTATTGTTTTAAGACTGTATGTGATCGTAATATATTGGACTGTTAACGGCGCTAAGTTCGTTTTAGATCTATACGCGGTTATTAATAGAGGATCTTCGTCCTTAGAGGACCTTATGCCACTCTTGTTGAACGTGTATTTTGTCCTTCGATGACCATGTTCCACTATTGTCGAACGTCTATCATGGTTTAGGACTCCAAGTGACCGTATTACATTTCACTCTAACTGGCGCTGAATTTGTTATGGTGCTTTACGCGGTTGATAGAAGTTCTTTGTCCTTGAATGGCCATGTTACACTCATTTCGAACGTGTTTTTTTTCCTAGAATGATCATGTTGCAGTTTCGTAGAACTTGATTTTTGGGTTTATACTTTATGTTTGTACTCTAGTTGACTTTAAATGCTGCTCAATTCCTTTTCGATCTACGCACATGCTATTTAGGTCTTGTTTGTCCTTCAATGAAAATGTTCCGGTATTGTCGATAGTGCTTTTTCAGTTTCACACTGCATTTGACCGTACTCTATTTCACTCTGAACTTAGTTGAATTCCTTTTGGATCGATATGCTGTCATTAGAGATTATTTGTCCTTCAGTTACCATGTTCCACTATTGTCGAACACGTTTATTCTTTTTAGACTTCATGTGACCGTACTATATTGGACGGTCAATGGCTCTAAATTCATTATAGATCTACATGCGGTTATTAGAGGATCTGAACTTAGCTGAATTCGTTTTGGAACAATACAATGTTATTAGAGGTTATTTGTCCTTGATTGACCATGTTCGCCATTGCTTGACCTTATTCTACTCTTGTCGAACGTGTTTTATATTGTTACAATAACAATTGAATTTCGGACTGTGTTACATCGTTGTTCACCGGGTTGTCGGACCTAATTATATTGTAACAAGCAGTGAATTTGGTGCCTCTTGCATACATTAACTTATGTTTTGTACCCTAGTTACACCGTTATTGTGTTAATCAACATATACTATTTTGACAATAACTACTTTAACTGTATTTCGCAATAATTCACAAATAGTGTCATTTGCGTTTTGTACGTTCAGTTTGTTCATAAAATATTTAATGTAGTCGAATTCCACTTACTTTTGACCCCATTTATTTAAAAATTTGTACATTTACTTATTATTTGTTATAATTAACAATTAACCTAAACGTTGCATTGGGTTCGACTACAAACCTGTTATTCGAAATCATTTACCTTGTGTTTGTGTTAATCTAACATATAATCTAATATTTACCTTGTGTTTGTGTTAATTAAAATTTCTTTATTCGAAATCATTCCTAGAAGAAGAAAACAAAAAATGCAAAACGAAATTTAGATGGTACAAAAAAAAAAAACTTCCCCTTCTTTTGTACATATTTCGATGTAGGTGAAAGGGTGCCATTATAGCCTTACGATTATCTTCACATCTAACGGTTCACATACAATTCCCGAAGAAGGATTGCCAACTTGGCATCAAAGTATAGCCCCAATTCTTTGGTGGGAAATACGCATTGTGGTCTGAATTCGAGAAGCGGCAAACAAAAAAATCAAAGCTTCGAGTGTTCCCGCCTATGTTTTCCGCCATTCATTTTTTGGAGATATGAAACCACAAATTTACAAGTTACATACACAAATGCGAATCCAGATAACTTGTTTCAGACACTAACCCTTAACCTGCTTCTCACACATAGCATCCTCATTTACCAAAAAAAAGAAAAAATGGCCAACACCCCACCAAAAAAACTTCAACTTACTCCATCTTCAATCACACTAATGGAGAAACTCCGACCATCATCAAATGAGGTTAACTTTTCTGAATACCACTTTTACATTCGACATCAGGAGGAAAGGAGGTTCCTCACGTCGAAGGAATTAATTGAAATAGTGAGTTCACCAAACGGACTCTGTTTGCAAAACTTGGGTGACATTAAAATGACTAGGGATGTTGATGAAGACGATGTTCCTGCTCACTTACCAAACTACAATGACATGTTTGGCATGGTTGATTTGGAGCAATTCTCCCTAAAGTTGGAAAGATTGGCCTTGAAAATTAAGCCAAGCATTGATTTGGATGACTCAGGCATCTTTGAGGGAATTAAAGACCCGACTCCAGTTTTGGATCTGAGCAACCCGATCTACGCTCTTGGGAAAGAGAAAGTGTCCATCCATATCGGTTGCTACACCGACAGCCTTCAAGTGATTTACATGCCTTCGAATTTGAGGTCAATTGGTGTATGGTTGTTGTAGGACGTGGGCCGCGCCCTCAGCGTATAGCGGGCGCGCGGCTTGGTACTACATCGAGGTGCTTTGTGCGTGGGCTTGAGCCACGGAACGGATCCCGCAACGTGAGTGCGTTGGGGTAGTGTTTGTCGAGTGAGGGGGGAGTCGCGAACCGTGCCTAGACAAGTTACTGTCACGGAGACGCATAGGCCGAACGTTGGGTGCCAAATCAATGGCCCCGACGTCAATCAAGTAACCCATCGTGGGTTGGGGACATGGTACGAATCAGATCTGTAACCCAATTCGCCCGCATGTAGCGGCCTCTATCGGTCTCATCATTGTAATTCCATTAATCACGATTTATTGGATGCACACAACTTACATATTTAGCACTAGGAGCGTGTCTAACCCCTAAAATTCTATGAGGTGTGTTACTATTATGCAAAAGAGACTACCTAACCTAGAAATTGTGACCACTTTGTATTAATCAGTAAAAAACGGTGGCTAAAACAGGTTGTCCATAGTTAATCTGATTAAAGCTGATTCACATATCCGGTCTTTGTTAGCAAAACATATATACAAAGTTATACAAAATGACAATATGCAATAAGATGAAGTGCATAAACTTCGAAGTATAGCAAACTCATCTTACCTCAAATCGCAAAGAAAACAAAAGTTAGTTTGAAAACGCAATGAAACGAATCTTTGCCTTGATTGCTACATGAAAACAAAGAAAATGATTGTTAGCCCTTGATAATAACGCAAGTGCAATGGAATCTCTCGCCTTCAATTGCTATACAAGAATAAAGATTGTAGTATTGACAATGAATAATAATAATGAAATGAAAACTTGCAAACATTGTGAAAACCCTACATATTACATGAACAAATTAAAAGTGAGTTCTACGTTGCTTTAGTTATATTAAAAACTCATAAAATGTTAGTCAATATTAAAAGAAAGTGAGAGAGATTATTGTGAGCAATCTCAGAATTCAACCTTTGTTAGCTTGTTGATTCGAAAGAGAATCGGTGCTTGAACTAAAACGAAAGTATATATGTGTTTTGAGTGTTTGAGTGTTTTAGAGAGAGAGAGAGAGGTATGCGTAGGAAGCATATGAAGTCGTATTCAGAATCGAGGTCTCCCGGACTGAGCAAGGCAGGGAGTATTTATAGGCACGAGGCAATTTTTGAGCAAGCACACCTGCGTATATACGCTGGGAGTATATACCGTCATGAGATCGCGTAATATACGCTCCATACGTCAGCGTATATACGCTCATGCAATGGAAGCAAGCCGAGATCAAAAATAATATACGCTGAGGAAGCGTATATACGCTGAGGGCAGCGTATATGACGCTCAAAGGCAGCGTATATACGCTGCTGCCAGCGTATATACGCGCTCCTTGGCGTATATATTTTTTCCATAAACTGAAATACTTTGATTGGAATAATTCTTTGCCATAGCGTCTCGATTTTCTAAGATTGACGGATTATTCTAGACGCCGTCCTTTCGCAAGAAGTACGTTTCTAGAACATTCGCGTATTTTTGAGTATTCACGTTATTTCTGCGTATTCTGCGTATTTAAACATTGCAAATCCATAGAAAATCATAGAAAATCAGAAAAATAATTTAAAGATACTGGCGGATTCAGAAAAATGTGACGACATGATGAACATCAAAAGTATGAGATCGCCTTTGAAAACTTTGAAACCTTTGAAAAACCGAAAGAAAATATTTTGCCTTGCTTTGACCTTGCCTCAATATCCGAGTACGACCTCGGCGTATTTCCAACTTTTGTGAATTCAAAGCATCTTTTGATTCGAAACAACGCGAGACGCGTTATGTTCATCACGGATTACTCATTTGGGAGACACAATTTCAGGTGTCTACAGAAGCCCCCACTTTGACTGAGTCTGAAGAGACGATAGTCTCGTAAGACGAAAGTCAAAGTATTCGATTCGGGACGGAGAGCAACTCAAGACGTTCTGCGACCCTGAGATTACCCCTTACGCCGGTACCTGCAAAACAATGTTAGTTTTACCTGTTACGCTTTTGCGCGCCCATGCGGTGTTGTGCCTGCGAAGCGCCTGAATCCTCGGTGTTTTTCTCCTACGGGCTGACGCTTGGCTTTTCGGAGAGTTGCGATTGTGTGTGCGGAATTCTGTGCGGAGAAATTCCAAAACCCGAAGAAGCGCGGAGACTTCTGAGCGGGAGAAGATTCAAACCCGAAGACGTGCTGACGGAACTTCTGTAGCGGGAGAAGATTCCAAGACCCGAAGAGTGCTGACGGAACTTCTGTAGGCGGAGAAGATTCCAAGAGCCGAAGATGTGTTTGCTTGAGATTTTCTGTAGCGGGAAGAAATCGTAGACCGCCGAAAGATGGTTGTGCGTGGATTTCTGTAGCGGGAGAAATCGTAGACCCGAAAGATGCTTGTTCTGGATTTCCTGTAGCGGGAGAAAATCGAGACCCGAAAGATGTTGTGGCGGATTTGCCTGTAGCGGGAGAAATCGTAGACCCGAAGTGTGCATATATGGAATTCCTGGTGCGCGAGGAGAAAGTTCAAAAACCCGAAATGTGAAAGGAGGCTGTTGTGTAAGAAGCGCCCCACTTGGACTGAGTCTGAAGAGACGAAAATCTACGTAAGACGACAGTCAAAAGTATGCAAGTTCCGTCGGAAGCGGCTCGGTTCCTTCGGAAAGTTTCCTACGGCTGACCTTGGCTTTTCGGGGAGAATGTTGCGTGTAGCAACGATCCGCGTGATAGCGATAGAATGCCGTATAGGCGTGTGCAGGCAAATGCATGTAAGATGGGCCCGTAGCCTCGTGGTTGAGTGGTGCAATGTGCAATGTGATGTGCAATGTGTTTGTGCAATTCATGTGCGATGTGCAATGCAATGGTTTTGTGGCAGGAGCATATGCATGATGAATGTATGTATGCTCAATGCATGATTGATGCTCAAGGAAGTTGTGCAATGGCTATATTGCGTATGCAAGCTAGTTCTTAGATCAATGCATGAAATGACCAAGGAAGTAGACTAATGGTAAATGCTTTGGATTGGGCGGATGGAGCCGTCTCAAGCCCCATCGAGCAAAGGCGATGCTTGTGTTGCAAGTGAGCCCCACACCATGGGATTTGGGTGTGTGGGAATGGCTTAATTTGTGGTGTCAATGGTTGGTTTAGTGGATAAGCCCCCAGCTTGATGAGCTTTCGAGTTAGGGCAATGGTTGATGTAAGGCAAGTGAATGTTTGGAGTCATGGGTCGGCTTAGTTTTGTGGTGGTCAATGGTGAGGGATGTGTTTTTGATTGCCCAAATCAGTAACTTGAGCTGAAGCTGCATGAGGAGAGAAGGAATGAGGGAGTGATTTGATTTGCCCAAATCAGTACTGAGCCTGAATGTTGCATGTGGAGGAAATGCTGCGATGCGATGCTCGAGGAGAATGCCTGATGAATGCTGCAGAGTGATAGCTAAAGATGATTGAGGAGAGACCCTTAAGGTGTGTACGAAAGATATGGCTAAAGGTTTCAAGAAAATACAAGGCTAAA
Source organism: Bassia scoparia (assembly GCA_008642245.1). NCBI lineage: Eukaryota > Viridiplantae > Streptophyta > Magnoliopsida > Caryophyllales > Amaranthaceae > Bassia > Bassia scoparia. The sequence goes on along the minus strand of SNQN01007865.1, from coordinate 1,718 downwards.
ATTGTGACTGAGGTAAGTGAATGGGGAATGATGTGGTTGGCTAGATGATTAGGTTCAAACTCGAGTCTATGTCGGATTCTACTCTAGGAATTTGTGCTTCTTACTTTAAGGGAATCAAACCATATGATGAACCTCAGAAATTAGATTATTGGTTATTGGGTCGGACCTCGAGAAGAGGCTCCTACGTTCCTTTTGAATCAGACCGTCGTAGTTCTCGTTGATGATTTGGACAATGCCCGTGTGAGAGGGCTTTTGTGGTTGTAATGTGAGGCTGTGGTTTGAGGTGAAAAGGCTTGACGATCACGAAGGAACCCACGGTGCGCAGTGTGCTTTTTAGACTTTTGCTTTTGTTTGAATTGGGCTTTGAAACTTGGATTTGCTTTGGATTGATTTGCATTTGATGACTGCATTGAACTTTGATTTTTTGCTTTTTTTGCTTTTGCTCATTTTATTCTTCTCGTTTTTTTCTTTTGCACATTGTCTTTTCCTACGCAACCGTTTGGTCCAAAGGGTTAGGCTGATGTGGGTGATGACAAGAAAGACAGGCTGAATGATAGTGTTTGTGGCTCAAGGGTTGCAAGGGATTTGATTTGATGAAGGAAATGGAGGAAGAGGTTAATTTGTGGAGCTGTGAAAGAAGGCTCTCTCTGGCAATGTCCATTGAATTGTGAGGTCGATCATCTAATTTGATTCCATTAAGTAGAAGCACAAATATATGGAGGCTAAAGAAAAAGAGAAAAAAGAAACTTTTATTAGAAACAAAAGAATTTATACATTGAGGCTAATTGCAGACTTAATCCAAACTAATGACTAGACTCAAATGGAAAAAGAAAGATACATAGTCTAGGAAAGGGATCTCCGACTCGATCCTAAAGCTAAGACTCCAACTGACTCATGTGAATTGAAGAAGATCATCTCGATGTCCACCCAATGTTGTAGACCTTGGCGAATGTGGTAAGCCTCGATACTGAGATGATCCTTGTATTCCTGGCTGGAGTTAGAAATGAAGGCTTGACAATCTCTTTCAGTAGGAGCGGAGAACTACGGGTGGCAGCAACTCCTCTCCATCTAGTCAGATAGGTGGTGAACCCTCGGTTCTCTCCTTGGTTAAGGATTTCAAGCTCTCGGAAGGATGTTTGGGTCTGAATGTTACCTTGTATTTGCCATGAATGCGTGGACGATGTCTTCCCAAGTAGCTATTCTCTTTCTCAGGAATGAAAAGAACCACTCTCTGACATGTCGTTCAAGGAAAGGAGGGAAGACCAACATCAAAGCAATAACCAACATCATCCATCCACACAACACCACAACAAAAAACACATCACAGTAAAAACATACAATATATACCACATCCACAACAACAACAAATCCATCCACACATCAACATCAAGCACCACAACAAACAAAAAAATCAAACAACACATAAACACAACAAACAAACCATCACCAAGAGAACCAAACAACACAAAACATCACAAAATCAAGCACAGTAAAACACACATACCAACTCAACACACACTATACGTCATCCAATATAACAACACCAGCCAAAACAACAAAAAACACATCAACATAACCACAAGAGTTAAGCACAAAATCCACACAACCACCACACACAAAACAACAACAACAAACAACACATCATACAAAGCAACAATCACAACACAATCGAAACACAATAACATGCAAACAACAAAATTTCACACACACAAAATTAG